>PVJH01006021.1:0-83376 GCA_004026705.1 Nesogale talazaci
AGGACCTTTCTGAAGCCCCCTTTGCATTCGTGTCCAGGAGCTGCGGTAATGAAGTACAAGTGTTTTTTGGATGTCTCATAAGGACAGAAATTTATTGTCAGAAATTTTGGGGGTTGGGAGGGTGAAATGAGAGGACTGGAGATGCTGATTCCTTCAGAGGGGTCTGAGAATGGCGACTCATCTTGGGCTTTTCTTGGCTTGTAGACACTTCTGCATCCAATAGTATTCTTTCTGTGCAGTTTCTCGTTTTTGTAAGGACGTTTGTGATACTGGTTTAGGATCCACCCTCATCATCAATGACCTCATGTTAACTTACTGATGACAGCTTCAAAAATCCAATTTTCAAGCAAAGCCACCAGAGATCCTTGGAGTCCGGGGGACACAATTTAATCCACAACTCCATACAAACGGTGCCACTCCACCTAGAAACAGCTTCAACTTTTGCCTAAACAAACAGTTCCCTGTCTTCCTCAGACTCCTTGGTGGTGGTGCTTTTTGATCCTCCCTGGGATCAAATATTTCCAAAATGGATACATTTTCTTCCCTGAAGACCTTCTTCTCTAGCTTTCTCCTCTCAGTGAGAGGAATTTGAATGCCCCATTTGCTCAAGCCACAAACCTAGGGTTTATTCAAGACTACCCCCTCTTTCCTCAATTATTCATCTATCAGACCCCCAGTTTGATTCAGTCCTCGAGGTGATGGAGGTGGGGAGGTCAAGGTGAAGACCCAGAACCCATCTGTGGATAATTGGGCTGTACATTCCTGTGCAGCGGGACTGCACAGAAAATGCATCCAGGGGACAGTTTAGTGCTAACGAAACATACAACACTCCTCTAGTTCTTTAACCCTTCCTCCCCCCTCCACTATGACCTCAGTCCTGCCTTGCAAATTCTGTAGACTGGTATACATACAGCAGTACATAAGCACGCGTTCGATATCCGGAATTCAGGATAGACAACCTGCCTCAGAAACAGTAATGAGAATAATGATTCCAGGAAAGTATGGGAAGGGATAGAATAGGTGATGTAAGATATGTATGAATAATAATAGGAAAACATAATTATTAAGGGTTCACAGGGTTAGCAGAGTGGGGAGGGGGGAGGAAAAAGAGCTGACATCAAAGGGCTCAAGAAGAAAGATAGTTTTAGAAATTGTTGACACCAACAATTATACATGTCCCCTTACTATAATGGTTGTACGGACCGTTATAATATAGGTTAAAGGTCCCCAATAAAGCTATAGACAAATGCTTCCTATAGCTTAGGACAGAATCAAGCAGCTGCCCCAGGAACAGTTGCCAGATTATCTGCAGCTGACTCTGCAGCCCTCCACGCCAGGAGGTGAGGTGAGAGAGGCTCAGACTGGAGGAGGGTCAGAGGGCAGGTCATCTCAAGACCCTTGCAGCAGGAAGATCTCCCACGCTCAGGACTCAACTGGGCTCTGAGAGGGGCAGAGCCGTTATGTCACAGCGCCTCAGGCAAGGTTTGCACCCCAAAACAGCTGTCTACTGTAACTATTGGGAGTGTAATCCTGGCTCTGACCACTAGAGGGAGGAGTAGCCTGCTGGAGGCAGGGGAGAGGAAGGGCATGCTGAACCTGGTGGGGAAGGTGGGGGAAGGGCAGGGGGGCTGGCTCTGAGCTGCTGAGTAAAAGCAGCTCATGCTTGACAGCTGAGGAACATGGTGGACCTGCCGGATTCGTTCCTGGCTGTGTGTCCCCCAGGGTGTGTCGTGACTGGGTGAATAGAGCCCACAGAAGGGGCTCACCATGGGCAATAAGAAGGCTGACAGGACGTCAACAGGACGTCAACAGGCTGACAGGACGTAAGAAGGCATAAAGACGTCAACAACAAAATGGCTGACAAGAAGAATATCTAAACTGACCAGAATTCAAGGCTGCTGGATTTATGGGACTGAACACCCACAATCGCACCTATGGCTATACTCCACCCCACCCCCACCCCCACCCCCATTTTTTAAAAATAAATCTCTACCAAGTTCCCAGAGGGGTAGAGCTTTCTTGATCGCTGCAACCGAATAGAACTCTCACTTCCTCCCTCACTCTTCCTGTTTGTTCTTGACGTGCTCTTGATAGGTGTGGATGCCCATGGGGATAGACTGGTTAACAGACCGGCTCATAGGGTGTGTGATGCTTGTCAAAGACCCTGGTCTAGTCACTGTGCGAAGCTTCGAGTCTGCCCGTGTCTGCCCCAGGCCATACACAGACTGGTTCCTGAGCTCTGTCTTGGGGACTGTCCTAAGGTGCTCAGGACGCTGAGGAAGAGGCACAGGATGCAATTAGTGGATCTCCAGGAGTGGGGTGCTGACCACTTAACCAGGGACCCACGGTGTCTGTCCCCGGCCAGCTCTGGGAACCAAGTCACTCATCCTTGCCTGAGGCTGACTGACCTCTGCCTTCCACTGAAGGGTAGGCGGTGGATGCTGCTGCTGAGTTGGATAATGGACCTGAAGCAGCCTCCGTCCTGCTGGAGCTGTGCAAGGAATGTGGGCATCCCCAGAGCAGGGGGGGGTGTCTCTGTGGATACTTGCGTTCCCAGAGCCCCCTTCTCTTCCTCACTGACCACTGCCCTTTAACCTCCCTTGCTGGGCTATCTCTGCCCATCCCCCTTCCAGGTAGGGACAACCACCTCCCCTCTCCCAGAAGTCCTAGGGGAGTGTTGGCCCTGAAGGAGTTAACAGAGACTGAGGGCAGTGGACTGTTTCCATGGATACCAGATAATCTCTTGTGCAGGAGGGAAGATCTGGGCACCTGGCCTGCAAATGGCTTGGATGCAATTCCGGGAACAGGAAAACCACGGTCTCCTGATCAGGCAGTTTGTTAGAAGAACCCAGTGCTTAGCCCGCTCCCTCCTTCTGTGTTCACTTTGAGAAAGTGCATATGTGCTTATCTAGCGGAGAAAATAAAAGACCGTGCAGGGCAGCCACCTGGTGTCAGCCCTTTGCTGCAATCAAACCGCATTTCCTGGGTCCCTGTCTTCATTTGTGCCCTGTACCATCACCGAACGCTACATTCGGCACCCAATGGGACTCGAGGTAAGCACAGGTGCGAAACACAGGGAACAGAAAGTGGATCGTACGTCCACAGCAGATAAGGTTTGGGGATTTTCCACGCTAAATCAAGGAGCTGTTTTCTGTAGTGAGAAAACATGATTGCTGGTTCCACTCTTCAGTAAGTCATGGAGAATTCTCCCTCGACAGAAACTCATTAAGAAAACATTTATGGAGCTGTTTTCCGTGGTGAGAAAGCATTGTTAACTCCAAAAGTGTGGAAGAAAGCATTGTTAACGCTGAAAGTGTGGAAGCAGGTCATGAAATTTCTGAGAAGAGCCCGTCGGGCAGCGGAACCGCATCCTCGCTGCAATCTAGGCCATTACAGTCAGAGTTGGAAATGGACCCAGAGCAACAGAAAGCTCAGAAGCAGTGTAAACTCAGAGGATGTGTGAGTCTGCAGAGAGGTTCTTTTGAGGCACTTATCCCCTTTACCTCCCCCGGCCCCACCCCCAGCATTTCCGCAAACAGTTAACCCTCCAGTTGCTGGAAGCTTCTAACTGCAGGAGGAAAGAAATGCAGGAGGAAACGCACCCCTTGGACACCTTTTCCTCTAGCGGGGAGGAGGAAGCTCCATTTTGATGGCACAAGTACAAAGAATAGTGGGAAAAGGTTGGTGCTCTAACTGTGAAAGAGAAGGCAGATGCTGAGAGACAGTATAATCTGTCTCCTCTTCCTAAGCCTGCCCTCTTAGGAACCCTTCAGTTCCTCCTTTACCTACCCCTCCCCCCTGAGCAGGTTGGCCAGGGTAAAGATCCACTGAGCATTCGCTGTAGAAGGTCTGCAAATTACTTACTGCTGCAGATGTGTCTATAATTTCCACAGAGGGCTGGCCTGCCGCTTGACCCACGCAGCCCGTTCGCACACAATTCACAGGCATTTGAAACATTGGCTCAAGTCCAAGGTTTTGGGATATGTTGCAAAGGGCCAGACAAGTGGTGCGCTTCCAGTCTTCTGTAACCAACGTCACCATAGTGGTGGTCATGTATTCGTGATGTCAATTTCATGATTGGGATGTAGGGGTGGAGTCTAGCCTGTTAATCTGGAGATAGCCAATGAGTAGCCAATGAGGCCTCCGTGTGGGCATGACTTTCTTCTGAGAATTCTGGGAAGTCTTGCCATATTTTCCAATTGGAGAAGAGAGACTTGACTCACTCTCTCTTGGAGACGAACTCCTGACAAGATGAGATGACAGCATGCTGATCGATCCTGATTCCTGGAGAATGGGGGAGCCAGAGGAGAAGCCACATGGGCTTGCCCTGATGGGACCCAGACCTCTGGGGCCGGAGAAGCCACAGAGAGACCCCTGCCAGTGCTGAGATGCTCCCACCACCAATAGATACTGCTGATGAACCCTGAACCCTGGAAATGAGGAGCCATGGGGAGACCCCTGTCAGCACCAGACGCCTCTACTGCACGTGTTTCATGAGTCAGAAGGAGATTTTATAGACTGGTAGTGGACATATGGGCTAATATTAGACTTATGACTTTGAACTGGACTGGGCTGTGATGCTTTCTCAATGTTACATTCCTCTTGTATATGTATAAACCTTTCCCTTATATCCATATGCATGTCTATGAATTTGTTTCTCTAGTCTACCCAGACTAACGCAGCCATGAATGTATGGGGAAGTGGTCTGTTACAGCAGTGGGGTGCTTCTTTACACATTCCAACCATTTCTTCCTCTGCTAAGTCCATAATGATGAATATGGGCTATCACCCTCTTAAGGGGTGAGGGAAGATGGAACAAGGAGTTGTTTGATTTCCATCAGATTTACAATATGAAACTATCACTTTTCCAAATTTAGGATAGGGACCATTGTTCTTGCCCCTTGCATGGAAACATGATAAACATATTTGGATGTACATACATAAATGTATATATGATGAAGGGGAAATAGGTCTATGTTCATGTATTTATAGATTTAACATTAAGGTAGCAGATGGACATTGGCCCTTTACTAAACTACTTCCTCAAGGCAAGAACACTTTGATTTTTTGTTTGTTTGTTTTGGGTCTTTGATGCCTGATACCTATCCTATTGACCGCTCATGAACCCATAGACTGGTGTGCTTCTTCCACGTGGGCTTTGTTGCTTTTGACATAGGTGGCCACTTATTTGCCTTCAAGCTTTTAAGACCCCAGACACTATATCTTTTGATAGCCAGGCACCATCAGTTTTCTTCACCACATTTGCTTATGCATCCATTTTGACTTCAGTGATCTTGTCGGGACGGTGAGCATCACAGAATGCCAGGTTATTAGAACAAAGCATTCTTGCATTGAGAGAGTACTTGAATAGAGACCCAATGCCCATCATCTACCTTAATACTTCACAGTTATGTACACAAACCTCTATCTCTACTAATACATTTATATATCTACAAATGTGCATACCTATATGTGTACTTCTCTAAATATCTTCTGCCTTGTTCTTTCCTCTATTTCCTTTTACTTTCCTCCCATCCCACTTTTATGTTCGCCCTTCAGTCAACTCTCAGTAGTTTCTCTTGGCGACACTGCGCTTGATCAACCCCCACCAGCGTTCAATGCCCTCGTCGTCTTTGATTTTTAGATCGCTTATTGTTCCCTTTTCCCTGGGTTTGTTTGCACCCCTCCCTTTTGTCCACTTTCTCCTCTCCCAAATCCCCCCTAGGCAATGGCCCCTTTGTCTTCTGCTCGGGATTGGTTGTCCTGCCTCTCTTATATGGATCCACATAAGAAAAAAGATGAAAAAGGCAGAGGAGCCTATACATATGTCCAGGTCTGTCTGCTGGCCCTTCTGATTGCTTTCCAAGGGCCACACCCTGCCCACCAATTCCTAAGTCTACTTTCGGGATTCCTTGGGGACTGCATTGCTTTGCTCTCCTTGCTTCTCTGTTGCTCTGCCTTACTGTTTTGCTCATCCTTATAGGACAGGTGTCTCCAGTTCTCTGACCAACACATGGCAAGGATAAAAAGGGACTAGACATCTGCTTCATAAAAGAGCCTGAGAGCCCGATTGGCTAAACACACTTGCTCAGACTTAATTTTGCTTCCACCTTAAGCAAGTCAGCTGTAAAAAGAGAACAAATGGTGAGGCAGTGGGGGGGAATTCCACAGACATGGATATTTGATGACCCAAAGGAAGAACCCACAAGTTTGGGGGCTGATGCAACATTTGAGGTGTAAAAAGAAACAATAAAAGACTGTGAAGGGGGTGAGGGGGGCGGGAAGTGTCTGGTTTCACATCAGGAGTAGCATCAGCAGCATCCAGGATTTGTCAGCCATCTATGAGTCCACCAGAGCCCAACCGGTAGAGTCCTGAGGTTGGAGGGGCTCACGTTGTCTGCAACAGGGTCACAGAGGAGCCAGGAGGTTTCTCACTGTCTTCACAAAAACAAAGCACCTCCTGGAGAGTCTTTTCAAATTCTGCTTCTAGTTGGAGACCCACCTGCCCAAAGCCGGAGGTCTGAAGGGCAAACAAAGCAAAGGTCATAGAGGTTGGACAGCACAGTAAAGGAGATCCCTCCCCCTCCCCACCATGACCAACTTATTTCTGCACCAGGCAGAGCTGGGTGTGAGGGAGATGTTGCAATGAATATGCTGAGAGGATGGGAAACTGTGCAGGTGTTACTGTGGAGCCTGCAGGTGAGGTGTGAGTGCAGAGGAGAAACCAGTTCCAGGAGAAGGAGCACATGCTTGGTTATGGGGAGGGTCGGAGAAAAAGAGGACATGAATGGACACAGCCAGTGCATCAGTGGGCTCAAGCACAGAAGCCATTGTCAGGAACTGGTTCTACTGTGCACGGGGTTGCTATGGGTCGGAACCAGCTCCACCACACCTGATACCATCACCAACAGGAAGTGTCCATGGAAAAGTTCAATGAGTGATGTGGTTGGAGGAGTTGGGCCTAATCATTCAACACAAAATGAAACTTAAGCATAGGTTTGGCCCCAAATAGGTAAGGAAGGAATGTCTCTGGAAAGCTCCCTCTTTGAAGGAGGGCACCCTGCCTGTCCTGCGGGGTGGGGATCAAGGCTGGCATCAAGGGGGTCTCTGGGTTGACTCCCTCTCACTCCAGCGAGTTCCACTCTTTGGTTTGTCAATGAGCCAACTCCTGGTGCGGAAGAAGAGGAATAACTGGGTGGAGCAGAAACTTTCCTTGAATGATTCTTCAGAAGTGCTGGTTCCCTGAGAATGAAAAGCAGGGAGAGCCCCATCCTTGACCAGTAAGAATGGCCAGGACTTCCCGTGAGCTCACCTCATCCTGACCTCTCTCGTTCTAAAAAACCAACCACCCAGTTTACTTCCTCAGCACTTCTGGGTGGCTTTGAACTCACCAACCTTTGGGTTTGAAGCTGATGTCTTAGCCACATGTGCCACCCAGGAGTTCCTGACCACAGTGTAAGTCAAATACAACAAGAACCACCACAAGTCACAGCTGCCCCTACAGCCAATGCCAATGCCAGTGTGAGTTCACAGGAAAATGGAGATGTCACCAAACCCAGGTGTGGGCATCCTAGAAGCTGGGTTAGTCATTTGATTTCATGAAGTGGCTCATATCGGTATTTCTGAGACTCGGACAACAGTGGAATTGCCTTCACCCCCACTGTGGAAGAGACTGCAGGAAGGGAATTGGCCAGGCTTCATGGAGCAGCTGTCTGTGCTCTGTGGGCAGAGGAAGGGATCCCCAGGCACCATTCACAAGGACCCTCCTTTCTGGCTTGCTGGTCTCTTGGCACCCATCCAGCAGGGTGCTGAATGAACCTGAGCATAGCCTCTTCAGAGGGTGACCTTTGAACCCATCCAGAGACACTGAGCAAGAAAGACCTGGCACACTCTTTCTGAATGATCCGAGTCATGAGAGCTCCCAGAGTCCAGTTCTTCTCTGCACACAGGGGGACTGACTCAGGGCAACAGGTTGGGGCTGCCTCCACCAGCCCTGGCCTATGAGAAGGGGCAGTTTCCTTGGGTCATCTCTGCAGTATGTGAAAATGAGAGCGGTCATCCCTGCTAAGAGATGGGGGACAAGTGGAGAAGAGGTGCAGAAAGCACCCTTACCTTGTAGAAGGTCTTGTGGTTGCAGAAGATCAGGTGCATGTCCCGCATGAACCACGGCACCGAGTGCACATTCATCATCAGCCTCTCCTTCACCAGGTCCAGCCACATGGCTTCCTTCAAGGGCTCTCCGGACTCTCAAATCTGGCTCAAGGTCCCAGGGGGAGTGAGGTTAGACCCCTGGAAACACCGCAGGGTCTTTTGTCTCCAGGATGCTGACAACAACCTCTGTCTGCATCTGTGAGCCAGACACAGGTCCATCATTTATGTCCACTAATGTAATCTCCACCACCTCCAAAGGGAGACTCCCTGAACCCATCCATTGAGTTGATCCCCATGCCTGAGAACCCGCAGGACAGAAGAGAATGCTTCCTGCGTTTCCAAGGCTGACCACGACCACGTGGCTGCCGCTGAGAAGGCGTGGGAGGGAGGGTTGGTGTCAGACTTGGAGAAGAAGGGCAGGGATGGAGCTGCGTCTGAGCACAGTCTCAGAGGACTCAGCCTCGGGCTGGTAACCACTGATTCGCCTTCTCTCTGTAAACTCAGAGGTCAGATGGTGGCTTCATGCCTTTGGAGAGGGTGCTGTGTGTGTGTGTGGGGGGGCCTGGGAAGTAGGGGCTCCCCGGTAACACTTTTGCCTTCCTTGCAGAAGACCCTGGTGAATGCCAGGCCAATCCTCATAAAGACCACCCAGCAGTCCATGGAGATTGCTTGAGAGAAAGAGGAGGCTCTTGACACACGCAAAGAGGGTCAGTCTCAGACACCCAGAGGGTGCAGTTCGGCCCTGGTCTCAAGGGTCCCGTGAGTGGCATGGACGTCAGGTCAGGGAGTTTGGTTTGGATCTTGATGATACAGAACCAACCCCCTCAACATTTCCAGACTCAGAAAGACCCGGAAGGAAGGGCTGGGCATCTACTTCTGCACGTCCTCCAGTCAAAGCCAGGCACACCACAAGGGGCGTGGGGATGCTGGAAAGGGCAGAGTGTGTGCCCTTGTTCCTGGGGGGCTTACGCATCAGGGACAGAGTGGACATGGCCTAAGAGCAACCCATGCTGACAGCCCTCCAATGTGACTTACGTTCTGTGCTGTGTCTGCAGAGAAGGCGCTCTGAGGGTGACAACAGGCCGACAGGAGGAGGAACTCCTCTGTCAAGTGGGGAGAGGTTCTAAGGAGACCTGAGCAGGGTACCTTGGAGGATGGGACACTACGCTTGCACTGGGACCCCCCCCCCCCAGTGGGAGGAGCCACGTCTGCCGACAGATGTGTTGAAGGTCCAGGGATGGGCTGACCCTTCCTCCCTCTGTTGGTATCACATGACCGGCATCTCAGCAAGACTCCAGCAGCTCTTCTGGGCTGACCTCCCATGATCCTCTGCAGAGGAAGGAGGAGGCTTGGGGTTCACAGGGAACTCACCAGCTGCATCTGCTTCTCTAAGACCTCAGAGTCCTGAAGACATTGGTCACTTCCTGAAGAGCCCTTCGTCCCGCAGAATGTGCAGCTCCAGGGCTCCTGAAAAGTCAGGCAGAGAGCATCCCTCTTTCAGCTATGACCAAGTATCTCCACTGTGGGGGATACTCCTCAGAGGGGTATAGAAGTCTCTCTGCCCCAAACTCCACCATGGGGTTTTTAGTCCATGACATGCCCCTCACTGTTCACAGCAAGGTATCTGTCCGTAGAATATAGCATCAGGGGAGTGATGGCCTCTCCTTCCCCTGTTCCTAGAGTCACAGGAGTGGCCTGAATGTAATCACCTCTTGGGGATGTGGGTTTCTAGCAGCCGAGTGAGGTGACAGAAATGGGCCACATGACAGGGAAACTCAGAGGGAGTCACCATGTACAAGGGTCCTGAGGTCACACCTGCAGCCTCCGCACCCCGACAGAATCAGTAACATCAGAGGAATGAAAGGTGCCACAATCCCAACCCTGCTAAAACTCCATTCCTGCTGGAACCCTTCCCTGCTAAGCCCCCAGCCCTGCTATACTGTGACCCTGTTAAACCCCAATCTCCACACAACCCCCAAACCCACTGAACCCTTCACTTCACCGAGCCCCAGTTCCCATTGAACTCCCATCTCTGATGACTCCCCATCCCACTATACACCCATCCCCACTGAATGCTGAACCCCCAACCTCAGTGGACCCCAGCCCTGCTACTCTCTCGGCTCTGCAAACTCCACCCTTCCTGTATCATCCTGCTCCTTCCCATCTGGCATGAGCCCCAGAGGCTAAGGCACAGCACCAGGGCCTGAGGCCAGGAGTGGGCACTGACCTCTTGGCTTCCCAGGGCGGGATGTGGCAGTGCAGGTGGACAGCACAGGAGCAGGTGTCGCAGCTCAGCAGCTGTCTGCCTTGGCAGCACACCTCACAGCCCTGCTGGCCGGCTGCCTGGGAGGTGGAACAACACGGCCCTGGGATCTGAGATGCTCTGGGGTCCTGGGCTCTGCCTGGTCCTCCTGGCAGACACTGACCATGCCCCCTGACCTTGATGGGGCATGAACTTGACCTTCCCCTGAGCAGAGGAGCAGGAGACAAGAATGGCCATGTGGTCTCCAGAACCAGCAGGGATTTTTATGAACTGAGTATGTGTCCATGTGAATTCTAAACACTGAGCCTGCCCATCAGGGGCTGTGTGGAAGGAAGGTCTTTCTACGTTATGCTAGGTGGGCCCTAAACCTGATCCCTTCAGAGTGGCAGGAAGGACAGAAGAGACTCAGGACACACAGCTGGAGGAAGACGGACACTAAGGAACTCCAGGGAGAAGATCCCATCCTCTCCCCAGCAGGAGCTCTGGTTCCAGGAAACAGAAAGTATGGGTCACCTCCAGTCTTCAGGGTGTGCCTCACACACCCAAGGACTGTCCTTTGCATGACAGAGAGTCGGGGCTCCTCCATATTCCTGTGCAATTCACTGTGCTGTGTCCCATGCTTTATAGACAGAGGGAGTAGAAAAAGGAAGTGAGCAATGAGGAGAAAAAGCAGAGATCGGAGGTCATTCGTTCCATCTCAGGAGGAAAATCCCGCCCACCTCCACCACAGCCCATGACACAAACAAGAATGCCTGGACAGGGCCTGAGGCATGAACAGGTTTGCCTGTTTCCTCCCCATGCATGAAGGGCTGACCTTCCAGAACAGCCCACTCCTCTCCATGCCCATCCTCACAGTACCACAGACCATGGGTCGATGGATGCATGGGTTCTCTATGACCTTTCCATCCTGAACTCACCCGTGTTTTGCTACTTCCCTGGGCCAACACTCTGGCTGTTCCCCATCGTAGCCTAGACCCCTAGACAGATCTTCCTCTGCCTCCCTGGTTGAGATTCTGGTGAATCCTGAGTTCCAAGCATCTCCCCCACCCATGCTATGGAGGGAGAAGTATGATAGTTAGATAGTCTGTTGTCAATCTGAGATTGAAGAGAGGAGGGGTGGACTCTAGCATCGGGCACAGCTTGATGACCTCATTTGGAGGCACTAAGGAGATAAATAGCTTGCTGGAGGCAGGACACAAGCTCACTCCCTTCAAGATAATCCTGTTGACAAGGCTACGCTAGAGCTGGGACGCTGAAGAAGTCATGTGGAGATGCCTGCCAGCGATGAGATGGTTCCACTGCACTGAATCCACAAGACTTTCCACCTACTGGCCTGTGAACTTCCTACATTCAGTGTCATTGCATGTGTCTTGTGAGTCTGAATAGTATAAATTGACATGAGGCATATGGGTTAACATGGGACTTGTGAACTTGATCTGGTCTGGGCTGGGATGTTTTGTCAGTGTTTAATTGCTCTTGTGTATAAAGCTCTTTCTTATACACATCTGAGTGTCAATGCATTTGTTTCTGTAGTCAACCCAGATGAACACAGGTAGTGAGAGCAACATGCAGGGGCAAGACAATAGACACACGTGTCCACCGTCACCACTGGAATAAACCCTCGGGCCCCAGGTGCCCACCTGCCCTCTTTCCCTCTGGCCTCACATCTGGGCAACTCACTACTAAAGTTTCAATAGTCCTTCCTTTGGAACCAGGCAAAGAGGAAGTCCTCAAGCAGGCCCCGCCCCTAACCATAGGACACCTGGCTCCTCCCCCAAAAGCTTCCAAATCACTGTCATGGAGTCACTGCCAACTCACAGAGACCCACTGTGGGTTTCCCAGACTGTAACTGCTTATGGAGGTAGAAAGACAAGTGTCTCCATTGGTGCAGCTGTGATGCTTTCCAACTGGCAAGCATGAGGACTGCAGCACAACTCTTAACCAGTACACCACCGGGGCTCCCAGGCTGGGATTTTTACAGAAGCTGATCGCCAGGTTTTTCTCCTGCTGAGCCAGGGGTGGGTTAGAACCAGGGAGGAGTCACTGACCTACATGTTTACAGAAACACCTGGGAGCCCCTTTCCTCTACAAGACCGCTAGCTCAAGCTCCCTAAAGCTCCTCTGGCCTCAAACCCTGGTAGTTTTCCACAGACTGAACGGTGGGTCAAGACCTGTCCCTTCATGCCTCCTCAGTATCCCCTTCCAGAGACATCCCCTAACCCCAATGCCATTGAGTCAATGCCAGCTTATGGAGACCTGACCGAAGAAAGTGGAGCTACCACTGTGGGTTTCCAAGACTGCAATATTTATGAAATAGAAAGCCTCATTTTTTTCTCCCAAGAAGCAAGCACATGGTGGTTTTGCACCTCTGCCCTTGTGGTTAGCGGCCTAGCATGTAACCCACTAGGCACTGAAATCAGCCTGGAAACACAGAGTTGCGACAGAAGGCTTTGGAAACCCATTGCTTGATAAACTTGGACGGGGCAAAGCCAGGGGCAGGACAGTCTCATGATAAGATGAGGGACCCCCCAGCTTTGACTAGAAAGTCACAGTTACGAGCAGTTCACAAGGGGTCTGCTCTCTGGAGGCTGCCTGTAAGCGGGCAGAGAAGTTCGAAGGGATACCTGTCTCCGCCAATCCATGAGGGCCACTTCCACCTTCAGGAGGCTCTCAGATCGTCCTGGGGAGCGCTAATAGTGAAGGGGCTTGAACTGTCCTGAGCAGCTCTGGGTGGACACTCACTCACGGAGAAAGGACCTTGTGGCCCTTTCTCACTGTGTTGTCTCCTCCACCAAGACGGCTGCTCACCACATAGCCCTGTGCACCCTATCCTGACCCCTGTGCTTTTGTATCATGCATGTATCCAGACCCACCCCACCACCACCACTCTCTACCTCCATCTCTCTCTCTCTCTCTCTCTCTCTCTCTTCTTGCTGTGTCACTTGCACCCGGTCCTCCTCATCTATCAGCGTGGCAGTAGTGGGGGCATGGAGCACGGGGCTGAATCGCCGGTGAGAGCATGCCGACCCATGTGGGAAGGTTGCCCAGACTCCGGACCCCCAGGGGCTGTAAGGTGAGTGGAAAGCCTGCAAGAGGGTGCGTGGGAAGGTGCTAGAAATCCACCTGTTACCTCTTTTTTGAGACTTTCTCTTGAAGGACAGCACAAAAGTCCCTTCTGAAAGAGAGAAGGATCCACACATGAGTTGTTCTGGATGCTCTTAGGGGAAAGGAAAAGGATCCACTTCCTCAGGGACATTTCTTCTGGAAATCTCACTACCATCCGAATCTCCCACATCTGAGAGAAACTGGATTCCTTCTCCAACCACTTCTTCCCCCATGTTAGGGCTTCACTTAACCAGACAAAACTATCTTCCCTTGTCACTCAAGTTCAGGACAGTCTTGTCTTCTCTCCTCCCCTTTCCATCCACCTCCTTTCTGTGCTTCCTCTCCACAATCCCCACCCCCAGGATTGTTCTGTGGGGACTAGAGGTGGGCTTTGAGGATGGCAAAGACTTGGTCATTCTGTAGAAGTTCCCAGGACAGAAACTGTGGTGTTGCAGAAGACACAGCTACCATGAATACAGGAACCCAAAGGCTTCACAGAGTGGTCAGCATGCAGCTAGCTCTGCAGTAGACATTTATGCAATGAACCAGGGGCAGGGTGCTTTTCCCAGGGGCTCTATGTTTTAGGGTATAAAAGACATCCCAATCTCTAATATAACTTAGGAGAATATGTCTTCCTCAGGGCTGTTCGGTCGATTCTGATCATAGTGCTGCTCTATGCAGGATGAGGTCAAACTGCCCTGTGTGTTTCAGAGACACCAGCTCTGTCTCCTGTGGGGCAGCTGGTGGTTTCAAACCAATGACCTTGTAGTCAGTACTCACTGTGCCACCAGGGCTTCCTGGGAGAACATGTGTTAAGTCTTAACAGGGACAAAGGAGACACAGAGGCCTCATTCGGATGAAGGAGACCATCGACACAAGGTCACCTGGCATCTGAGGAGTCCCAGTCAGGATAATTATTACATAAGGAATGGAACAAAAGTACTGTCATGGATGGATGAATCAGTACATTGCCGTTACATGTGAGGCTGCAGAAGTAGGTAGAGGACTGTGATTGCAGCGTGTACACTATTCTAGATAGAAGGGCTTACATGATTGGCCCGGGGTCCTTCAATAAAGAAGTCAGGGTGTGACTGATAGGACATAACTCATGACTATTCAGTCCCAGTATGGTACCTGGGTTGGTGATTTCCACCAGGGACACACAGAGCTAAGTTCCTAAGAGAGAATGCCCCTCCATGGACTGACTAGAGAGAGGTGGAGATAATTCATTTCCATTGCACTTTGCCTGAGGGCAAGACGAGTGTCTTTGGCTATGGTCAGACAGAATTTTATACAGGCTTAACCCACGTGGGGACCCTGCCAATGAATTTGGTGTCCTCCCTGTCATCTATAGTCTTCTACAAATGGGGTTCTCAGAATTTAAGTTTGAATATTTCTCTCTTTAGTCCACCCTACCAGATATAACTGGATCTAGCTTCTTAGGTCTCTCCCCTCCACAACATCCTAGGGGGTTAGACCAGCTTCTTTGCCTCCATTAATAGTTTCCCACCAGCGCCAAACTGTGTTTGCAACTCTGTCACTCACAACTTTTATCTTACGAAGTTTCAGCTCCTGATCCACCGTGCTACCGAACTCCACGAGGGATTTCTTCACCTTGCTGCCTCTTGAAGCTACTTTCATCTGTAAGCCCATCATCTGTCGATCCCTTGCCATGACCATACCTCCAGCAGCTGACCCAGGCTCTGTCCCCTGCAAAGCACACTCCGCTTCCAGTTCTTGGACTTGGCCCGCTTTCCAGCTACTTCAAATTCCCTTGGTGTGAACCAAGCTCCCTTGTCATCCTGGATGCACTTCTCTGAGGGTCCTGCAGCACAAAGACAGGCCTTCCCAGAATCCCACTTCCATCCCCTGTGCTTCATCCCGAACCTCCAAACACTCCATGGCAACAGCCCACCTCTCTGGTCCCGAGAGGCCCCTGAGGACTAGGAGAAGCAGCAGGGAGGCCATCTTTCTTTGCTTGGACACTGAAGCTATCTCAGGATTGGGGGGTGACTCCAAGGAGAAGGAAGGAGCCAGATATTCCCTGTCAGGGACTGAGGGGTGACAACCTCAAAATAGGGCTTAGGACCTGACCTCCACTTCCTGTGGTTGGGTCCTGCTGGGGAATAGGACTTTATTTGGCTGTGTTCCTGAGGCCCGAGGGGGTGGCTCCTAAGTCTAATCACTTCTGAGCTCTACAGAGAGCCCAGTAGACTCAGAAGTGAGCACAGTCAGGGTGGGGCAGGAGAGAGGACAGGAGTCATGGGGAGTTCTCTGGGAGCAACAGGGAGAGACTTCTCTAGAGTTAGTGCCCTGAAGTCAACCCCTAGTCTCCTGCAGTGGTTCTTTAAAGCCGCCTCTTTCTGGGGCAGGGACACTAGGGACCACAAAACGACAGTGTGACATATTGAAGTTTGGCATTGCACCATGGGATATAGTTCTTTTTCTGAGCCCAGCTCCCAGTGCCAGCTTCCTGAGCATTAGAGGACCCCTGGGTGACTTCCCTTCCTCAGGAGCAGTTCCCGGGAGCAGAAGCCAGAGGACCTCACCCTGCTTCATCCTCTCTTTGTATAAGACTCCTCTGCCTCCCCACAGGTCACAGGCAGCTTCAGAGAGTGGAAGCCCACAGCCTCATCTTCCGGCCTTTCTGAAACTAGAATGGAGTGGTTCAGCTCACCCTGGTAGTCTTCTGGTTTCCCTCAGTTCCCCTGCCTCCAAACACGTTTATAAGAAGCCTATGAGTGCTTCTGGGAACTGTTTTCTAGTTCTTTTGCCAAGAAAGTCTTCCTTAGTGAGTGGTAGATCAAACATCCAGACAAAGTGGTCCCAGGACACAAAACACCCGCATCACTGCCATCACCAGCACGGCATCATCAAATGTGGGGCTCCCTGGTAAGTGGGTAGCAATGATTCTGTTGTGGTAAACACATAGATAGCAAGCATTTGCCATGTAAAAAAAAATCTTTGCCTGCACTGTTCACTGACATCAAATGGTTTATCTCTCACTCTTGTTAGGGCCCTTCACCGTTAGAATGACTTCTGACAAGCCCAACAGTCATCACATATGACTCTTCCTTTCCCCCGTGAACATCCTACTTATCCTCTCTGCTGATGGGACTTGCCCACCATGCCTGTTGTAGGAGATTATGTAGCCCCGGGATGACCTCTTAGTCTAGAATCACATTTCCCATTCAAAGGCAGGCCAGTGCAGGTGAGGCGTTAGCACTGAGGGGATAGTGTCTCTCTGGGCTGTTTCCTGTGATTCTTTTCATCTGTTTTTGCTTTTCTGCTTCTCCCTCTAGATGTAAAAGAGACCCTGTGCACTTTCTAGACACCTGTGCACACTGTACAGAACAGCCCAGGTGCCTGCAGTGTGATTCTTTGATTATGGTTTGGCGAATACATAGTAAAAGCTCTCAGAATAAAGATAGGCAACTGCTGTGCCCTCTTTCCCAGCCTGCTCTGGGAGACTTCATCAAGCACATACGCGTGGGTCATCCTGAGGAGCAGGAAAGCGCTGTCCTGACTCCTGTGGGGAGAGAGCGGGTAGACCTGGAGCAGTTGACACCGTTGATCCTCCTTTGCTTCCACTGCTGATGAAAACAGCCAGAGGGAAATAAGCAGGGGAAAGCAAGGGCATTGTGGGAAGAAGGAAAGAATGCTATAAATGGCATAGAACCCTTTAGCTGCTCTGGACATATCTGATGCCCATGAAGCCTGATTGAGAGAGGAGAGACCTCTAAGAAGAAAGAGGATGCCTGCCTCACGCCCACCCTGGGGATGCCCAGCCAGGGGGGCTCAGCGTCGGGCAGCAAAGCCCAACCTGGGGGAGTTGCTCCTGCTCCTGCTTGGAGGGCGTGACGGCCATTTGTCCGCAGCTATGGACAGAGCACCCTGGATGACGTCATGCACTCTGGACCACAGCATGCAGGTCTATAATCCTGGCTCTGCCATTGCTTAACCAGAACAGCGTGAACGGTAAGCTGCATTGGGTGGGAGGTTTGTAGCTGTGGGTCCCTAAAGTGCGTGATTTGTCAAGCGCAGGCCCCCTTGGAGCGCTCCTCAGACCCCCACGGACATTCACCTGGACACGGAAATCTTCTCCAGTGGGCTGTCTTCATGGAAATGCCTTTCTAGTCCCAGAGGCTCAGTATCAGCTACCCAGGTGCCTTGAGTTGGTTCTGCGTCTTGACGGCCCAGGTGGGTCCACAATGCCTGCTTTCTTAGACGCAGATAAGCACACGTTTCCTGCAGAGTGCACTTGGGTGCAATCAGATTTCTAACATTCCAGTTTTCAATTATAGTAACCTAGCTTTATGTTAGACACTCTATCTCATTTCAGTGCCTTTAAACCTTGTTAGCAGTTAGCCCTCCTTCTCCTCTCCCCTCTCCTGGCTACCCCAAAAAGACCTTGACTCTTCTGGGATGCCTCTAAACCCGGCCTGCCCAGTTAGCAAGCAATAGATACAATCTTGTAAGAACTTCAATAAACACCTGCAGCTGTGCTGTTTCTCCAATTCCCGTTACCTTGCCAACCTGATGAAATTGCCAGTGCTGGAATACCCCTCCCCGTGAACAAGCCCCCTGTTCTGAACTACAAAAGGGTTGGAATTTCTTTGTGCTGGCTTTAGAGATTTCCAGGTGCTAGCCTACACTCGGTCCAGCTGTTTGATAAAGGCATCAATTATTAATGCAGTGGTGTCGCTGATCTCGCCCATTGACCACACCAGCAAGCACATTAATTGTGTGCTCTGTTACTCAAGGATCCCATGATCAATAATACCCCAAAGAACCCACATGCCTGCATGTGTTCCGAAGCAACTGATGCAGTGCTGGTGGAGCTGAGAGGAGAGGTGTCAAGCCGGCCAGCTGATCCCAGAGAAGCCTCCTGAGCGACAAGAGCAGTGGACTTAGAGCACCGTCGGGCAGAGTGCACGCACCACAGGAGCTGAGAAAGCCCACGAGATGTGGCCAGCTGGGCGGCCAGTTCCACAGCGCCTCGTCATCCCCAATGGAACAGTCATCAGGAGGAGAGTTAGAGAGAGGGGCATCTGTTACCCTTGGACTCTGACGTCCATGACACAGAGAAACCTGCTCAGAAAACAGTCAATTAGAGAGGAAAGAAACTCATGGGGATCAACAGGCCAGAGGAGGAGAGGAGAGGGGTGGCCTGACAGAGGCCATGGACAGCAGGATGGAAGCCAGCTAAAGAGTGTCACGGAAGGTTTGCTCCAGGAACTCTTCCAGAGCATGGGTCAGCACAAGAGGGCAAAATGATGCCCAAAGACAGGGCACAGACCTGAGAGACCTATGAGTGGTTGGTGGAAGGGATGGGGTTGGGGGAGTCAGAGACACAGCAAAGACAACACACGTCGTCACCTGCATCCCCAAAACAGCCTGGAAGGAAGGAAGGAACTATAGTTCAGAGAGGACGACAGACTGGGATTTGAAGACATAGTGGCTGGAGGTCCCCAAGCTATATGGGCTGGAGCTGGCTTTAGGATCAGTCCATGCTGGACTTGTAGTCCTGGCTCTTTCCGTATCCGCAGAAATGCCCCAAGGAGACTGCAGGGTCTGGGTGACCCACAGCAGCACGGGGTTCCCTGTGTGAAGCCAGAAGGCACCATCAGCTGCGGGGAGTGCTGAGGAGGCAGGAGAGCTGATGTGGAGGGGCCCTGGAAGCGTTCAGTAAACACTGCCTCCCCCCATGCTCCAGCCTCCCCATCCCCACCCACTCCTGCATGTTCACCTCAACCCCAAGGTGGTTTAGCCCCCAGCAGAGTGTCCTGATAAGAGCACAGTCAGTGGTTACTTGTCGGGCCGCTCACCTCCATATGAACAGTTCCAAACCACTGGACTCACAGGGGCAGGTTTGTCCGGTAGGGTCACTGTGGGGCAGCGCTGCCCCAATGGCCGTGAGAGGTTTTTTTGTTTGGCGAGGAAGCCATTCACCTTTGAGAGCCGATTTGTACACCTGGTTTCAATAATCTGGGATCCATAATCTGACCAAATCCAAGGTCATCAAGAAGATTAGGATTTACAGTGAATTGATAGAACAGTGGAACTGTCCCTAAGAATTTCCAAGGCTGCAAATATTTACTCAAGCAGCCTCCCCCTTCTTCTGCAGAGAGTCTGGTGGGTTCAAACCAATAGCCTTTTGATGAGCAGTTCTATGCTGTGGCCCCTGTACCAGGAGGGTTTTTTAATAATCTGACAGATGGACGTAGGCTAGTTTGAGGAAGAAACATTTTTTTCTTATTCACACAGATACATTGTGTAGATGAACAAAGGCCCTGCTGTTAGTACTGAAACTGGATACAGAAGAGTGCTTTAAGCATGAGCTGTGTGAGACACACCCGTGGAGGAGATGGCTGCCCACCCGGGAACTGAGCTACATTCTGACCTCAGGGAACTTCCAGGAAGTAAACAGGATGTGCCCATAATGAGTTCCGGTTGGGATAAAGGCCATGAGGATAAGGGGCAGGGCCTTTTGGGGGACAATCTTCAAGAAATATGTAAACACTGTGATTGTTATTTAAAATTATTTTATTACAATTAATTATAATATATAATTGCTTTAATATGTAAAGCTCTTTCTTATACACATATGAATGTCTTTGTGTTTCTCTTGTCAAGCTAAACTAGCATACCAGATATAAAAATTTACACACGATGTACCAATGAACTAAATATAAGCACTAAAGCCATAATAAGGCTCTCAGAAGAAAAAAGAGGTGTAATGCTTCAAGACCTCATTTCAACAAAGGATTTTCTTTGATCTGATGCTGTACAGAAGATACCCAAGGAATAATAAGATGAGGGAAAACAGGTATGTTGGGCTTCATCAAAATTAAAAACGGTCATGCATCAAAGGGCCTTATGGGGAAAGCAAAGCGCCAACTTAGAGAATGGGAGATAGTACTTAGTAACTACATATCCCACATGGGATTGATATCCAGAACATGTTAACAAAAGCAAAAACTCCTATCATTCAACAACAGACGACAAACAACCCAATTGTAAAATGGACTTGAGTCCATTTCTCTCTAAATAAGTTGTCCAAAGAGCAAATGAAAAAAAGTTTCATAACATTAGCCATTAGCAAAAAGCAAATTAGAAGGTCAGTAAGAGACCTCTCCTCAGGTGATCTGAAATAACAAGTGGTGGAGGTGGAAAAGCTGGAGTTCACACAGCTGGTGGGAATGTAAAATGGAGAAGAAGGACAACAGGCTCAAAGAGGCGTCACAGTAAATGCAGAGACGTGGGACCTCACAAAACCACTAGACCTGCAGCCCCTGACCAACACAGGAAGAGGAGCTTTGGCCCCCAGAAATGGGAATGTGGTTGGCTTTTCTTGGATAAGAGTTTTCCCCAATCCCTACAATGAAGGGTTTCCTTTATGTTAAGATTTACACGTGATGCTTCTTTAGAGCTTAATTGCCTGGGGGTCTTTCTCCAGATCCGTATCTGAGTCATTCCAGAAAAAACTAAAAATCATAAAAGAGACCAGGCTTACTGGTATGCTAGACACAGGGGGACGCCCAAGACTATGGCCTTTACTCACCCTTCAGATCTGGACAGGAGCCACCTCTGTGGTAAAAGGCTCAATGATTTAAGATCAAAAGGGCAGCAGTGACCCAAGAATAAAGTGACTAGACATGACACCTTTTAACAATTTAACAACGTCCCACAGCATTTTAAAATTAAAATAAATATATTACAATACTATTTTTGCATTCTATGAAAATTTTTGTTGCTCCACATAGACCAAATTTTTAATCAAGAACCCCCAACTCCCAATCCCCAGCCAATGGTGTCCCGCTTAAAATCTGGTCACTTTACTCAAGAACATCTTTCAGAGAGGGTTAGGAAAAATGGGGGAAAGGAAACAGGAAACTCGAGAGAAGGGGGAATAGGTAGTGCTACCGTAAGGAGAGAGCAGTAGATGAGTCCAAACAAAGCATGTAGGAACGGGTGACTGCAGAACTGATGCTGTCTTCTGAACACCGTCATCTACGTCACAATAGGATGTTGCTTGTTTGATTTTGAAAAGGAGCCCTTCCTGGAATGAGGCAGGCCACAGCCTGAGGAGAGGTTGAGAAGTAAAGAAAGGAGAGCTTCTGACAGGAACCCTGAACAGGCATGTGGGCACCTCGTACAGTGAACACCAAGGCAGGTGGGGAGAGCTGAGCGCAGGGGAGGGAAAGAGGAAGAGACGGAAGAGGAGAGGGGAGGAGGAGACCCTGCAGCAGGACAAGCTGCCCCTTTTCCCCTCTCCTCTTTCTTGTCTACTCCTTTGCAGGCTATCTTCCTGACAACCCCTTGTTGTAGAGCAGTGATTCCCAAAGTGGGTGCCACCACGCCCTGGTGGGTGCTGCAGCGATCCAGGGGGGCGGTGATGGTCACAGGTGCATTTGGAGGCGATGAATAACTAAGGGGGTGGTGAAAAGATAAAAGAAAGATGAGAAGATTTAGAAAAATTGATGTATGTATTCCGCTTATAAGGCTTAATTTTTCTTTGAACAATGTACTGGACGTTGGTTCGGTTCCCGCATTCTCCCTCACTTGCACTGAGGTCTGTGCAATCACGCACTGCTACTGTTCATGTGGTGCCACTGAATGGCCACTCCAAAACAGTGAGCGCTATGAGCATTGCTGCAGGCAATTGCCACTCATGCGATTGGTCAATCGCAACGCTAAAGCCCGGAACGGCAGCGGGAGTACTGGCTATTGGCAGTACTATCAGCTGGTTTTGGAGCACGCTATGAATCAGGAGGTTTCCCGTCATTATTACGCGTAATATAATTCTAAGTTAGCTTATTATGATATTGTGACAAGTTAAAGTTAACTAACAAATAGTGCAACTGTAGTTGGTGAGTATTATTTATTTATTTTGTAATAATTATATGCGCTTTACAATTAATAACATCATGTTTATTTATTTCATTAGTATTTATTTTAGTTTGTTTTTTACAAAAACATTTCAAAAAATTATCAAAAAATATTAATTAATTAGCAGCTCATACTGTTAGAAACTATCTTACTATATGTAATTATAAAATATATCTATAGAGTCTTTATTTTTAAACAATGAGAACAAAAAGATCTTTTTTTTGGTGGGGGGGGGCATCACTGCCCTCCGGTGGTGGGAGTAGGAGACCCAGCCCCACTGCTGGAATTGAACCTCCGTCCCAGTGGGCCGCAGTCCCGCGCACAACCACTATGCCACCGGAGCTCAGCCCTGAAAAGATCTTTATAATTTGACTTGCCCCAAATTTATTTTGACATACTGTATATCTTTCTGTTTAATTGCTATTAAAATTAAAAAAAAATAATTTCCAGGGGGTGCTAAGCAATATTTTTTTCTGGAAAGGGGGCGGTAGGCCAAATAAGTTTGGGCACCACTGTCAGAGAGGTTCCATGCTGGGCTTCTAACCACTAACTACAACAGCAGTTGGAAGCCAGCAGCCACGCCAAGGGTGAAAGATGAGCTTTCCTACTCCTGAAAAGAGTTCCAATCTCAGAAGCTCACAGGGGCAAGTCTGTGCCACTCTACAGGCTCGCTGTGTTCGTCTGGGTAAAGTAGAGAAACAAATCCATAGAAACGCATCTGAGTATAAGACAGAGTTTTATATAAAGGATAATTGTACATTAAGAAAGCCTCTCAACCCCGTCCAGTCCACGTCCTCGACATTAGCCCATACGTCTGACACAAATCTATAAAATTCCCCTCACAGTCACAAAACACGTGCAATGACGTCAAATGCAGCATGATCATAGATCAGCGGGAAGAAAGTCTTTGGACCCAGTGGCAGTGTAAGCATCTCATCCAGCACCCAGGGCTGCGTCAGGGTTGGTCCATGCAGCCTCTCCTCAGGGTTGTCTCACAGGAAGTGGGTCTTGCCAGCCGAGGCAGAGAACTGGTCTGATCACCAGAGAGTAAACGAACAGAAAGGCGAGGTTTGCCAAACCATTTATCTCTTTTCCCTTCAATTAAACTGCAACCTTAGTAATCCCTCATATATTTATCAGCCAGGTTGGCACAATACCTACCTATCACAATCACCCCTTGCCATTGTGGCACCTGTACCTAATAGGATAAAACTAAAATGAATACAATTAAAAATGTGCTACCCTCATTTAAACTAACATTTATAAGTGGACAAAACAAAGTATCTTGTGCCTAACAATTGCAGTTAAGTAACACCTACACCTTACTCTTATAATCCTATGATTATATTTTCCCACTTGTGAAAGTTTGTGAGACAACCACTTCATGTCTTTATCTCCTAAATTTGGGGTTTCTTATTTCTATACTGCCCACTTAAATCAGCCTAGTGCTTTGAGGAGACAGCTGTATTTTTTGATGTGAAGAATCTTCATTTCAGTTGGAACCGTTTGAAGTCTGCATCCATAAGCAAAATCAAGTCGGAAAAGGTCATCCATAAAGTCAGCAACAATATTGCACCAGTTCACAGACTCAAAAATCTTTTCATCTGGTCAGGTTCTGGTCAACTCAATATGGGCTGCCTCACTTAGCCTCACCAGGGTTTCCATTGGTCACTTTACCTGAGACCAGCAGTTCTCAACAGATGGGTCTTGACTTCTTTAAGGGTTGAATTACCCTTTCACAGAGGTCACCTGATTCATAGCAGTAGCAAAATTACAGCTATGAAATAGCAACGAAAATAATTTTATGGTTGGGGGTCACTACAACATGAGGAAGTATTTTAAACAGTTGAACCATTAGGAAGATTGAGAACCATTGCCTTAGACCTTGGCCCCATCACAAATTATCAACAAGCCTAGACCCTTTGTGGTAGGTCATGAACTTCAGACCAGTCAACCCGCTCTTGCCTTTTCCTCTAGTTCCCATAAACCAAGTCCATGGGTATCAGTGGCCAGACTCAGCCCATCTCTTTATTGCTGCTTTTCTCCCACGTCCCGTCAACATGTCATTCCAGGTAGTCACCCAGGAAACATTTCACACTGCCACAAGCTCCCCTTAACAATCAGTCCTTGAGAGGGGCTTTCTTTATGGTTCCAGATTTTTTCCATCTTCTGACAAAGAAAACTAGTTCAAACTTCAAATTCCGAAGAGTTCCCTTTTTTCTTCAATTTGTCCACAGTTCCCTATGCAAAAGTCTGTTGGAATGCAAATATCCTGAGTACTCCAAAGCCATGAAGTACTTTTTAGTCATATCTTTTCAGTGCCCTCTGTGTAGGCCTGTCCTAAGTTCCTCTAAAAATCAAATTAATGACACCAGGCAAGTGGACTTACAAGTTCTCTGTTTTATATTTCTCCAATTCATTTCTATAAATCATAAACAGAATAAATCAGTATAGACAAAGTAGAATAGGTACTAAACTCAATCCTCAAAATAGTCAAGTTCAATCCTGATTTAGTTTATCCAAATCCTTATTTAAACTATTCGATTTATACAAAAATATGGGATTAGGCATCTGAGAGCATCAAATCAGATGCAGGCTTTCTGTCAGACATTTTGACCTTCTGTCAACCATTTTCCTGAAGCAGCATGGTTTCTGAGAAATTCAAATGGCAATTTCTACCCCTGAGCTCAAAATACACATTAACAATATTCATTTTTGCCATTTCACACAAGAATAACCAAAGACTACTACCAAAGATAATAATCAAAACTTTAAGTTCCCATGTTCTTTCCAGAAAATAACCCAGTAAACTGCATGGGCATATCTGGCTTCTGGATACCCAAAGAACAAACCCTATGATGAGGCAGAAATCTCATAACCATCCACTCTCCATCTTTATGATTTCTTTCTCCAGCACCCCACTCCTGGTACAAATAGGGGTGGATTGTAATAGGTAGATCTGTTGTGTCAAATTGGCCAATAAACACATGTGGGATTAATAAATTGAAGTTGGATTGAAGACCAAAAAGATAAATCGCTTGGTGAGCCTCACCTTTCCAGCTCTTGGTCTTTGATGATCAGACCAGTATGCTGCTGCCTCAACTTGTGAGCTACACTACCTGTGGGACAGCCAACTTGTGTACTGTCACTGTAGTTTGAGGTTCCTTTAAGACCTGCCTCTCCATGCTACTGGAGTATATTGAGCTGGGGACTGTCAGACCCTGTCATCTGACTGACTGTCGGTGACCTGCCTTGTTGTTTGCTGCCTGTGGCTAGGTTACATGAATTGCCTTACCAAGGACTCAATTGTCTCTGTTTCCATGACTTGCACCAGACGGCCCTTAAGACTTGAAGGACTGCCAGTGTATTCACTGTCTTACAGAAGTGAGTTGCACTGAGACATTTGTACTTCTCTATAGACTAATTAGCTGTTTACTTCTTATGTTGTATATATGTATATATAAATATATATATGTAAAATTATAAGCATCCTGGTCTTCCTTCCAAATGTGCTAGAGAAACAAACCCATAGAAACTCATATGTACATGAGTTTTATATAAAGTGTGATTATACATTAAGAAAGCATCCCAACCCAGTCCATTTCAAGTCCATAAGTCCGACATTAGCCCATATGTCTGACATCAATCTACAAAGTCCTCCACAAACTTACAAAACACATGCATTGATGCTGAATGCAGGACGATCACAGGCCAGTGGGTTGAAAGTCGTTGGACCCAGTGGTGTTGTCAGCATCTCAGCCCTGGTAGGGGTCTCCACACAGCACCTTCAGCATTCAGGGCTGCATCAGGGTAGGTCCATGAGGCTTCTCCTCAGGGACGTCTCACAGGAAGGGAGCCTTGCCAGCTGATGCATTTGTACTGGTCTATAGACCAATGAGCAGTGTCTTCCTTTTTAAAATTCATTTTAAAAAGTCATTTTAAGGGCTGAGCCCCGGTGGCGTAGTGGTTGTGCACGGGACTGCAGCCCACTGGGATGGAGGTTCAATTCCAGCTCACAGGAGCAAAGGTTGGGCCTCCTACTCCCACCACCAGAGGGCAGTGATGCCTAAAAAACTTAAAAAAAAAATAAAAAAGTCATTTTATTGGGGGCTCATCCAACTCTTATCATGATCAATACATACATCCATTGTCTGAAGATCACATTTGTCCATCTGTTGTCATCATCGTTCTTGAAATATCCTCCTTCCGCTTAGGCAGCTGTTTGTTTCTTGTGTTGTTTAAGTATCTGTTTATATAAACATATATAGAATCATCAGTGTCCTGGTCTTGTTTCTCTAGAGAACTCTGTCTCACACAGTCACTGTGAGTCAGAATTAACTTGGTGGCAGTGAGGTTAAGTTGTTGTTGGTGGTGGTGGTGGTTTTGTTTTGTTGAACTTGAACAGATGCTTTTTATTTCCCCTGTTTAAAAATTAATTAGCTCTTACAACAGTACAGTAATAACTTCTTACAACAGTCGATATATTTTTTCAAGTTTTATATGCCACCATTTAAAAATAATGTTCTCTTTCTACCATGTTGGGAAGAAAAGATATATGAGTGTGTGGGAAAATTCCAGTATCTTTTCATCCCATTTGGTTATGATCTTTTGGAAGGTCCCTGTCCTATGAGCCCAATGAAAGGAAAAAATGATAGCCTTTCCTGATAGACAGCAGTGAACTCATGTTAACAGACAGGAAGTGAGAAAGGCTACAGGTGTTCACACATTTGCTGTATGTATTCACTGCCAATGCCAGGAGCTGATGAAGAGAGGGAGCCTTACAATACTGCAGAGAGGGGACTCACAGGAAGAGTGTGAGGGGTGGATGATTCTGATGCACCCACTTCCCCACCACCAGGGCACAGTTGGCCACACCTGGAGACGTTTTTTGGCTGTCACAGTCTGGGTGTGTTAACTGGCATGCAAAGAGTAGAAGACAGGCAGATTAGTAATCTCCCCCCCCCCCACCTCTCCCACCTAGATTGCATAGGGTGGTTTCTACACAAGACAGTGCCAGCCCCAAATGATAAAAGTTCCAAGATGGAGAAATCTTGATGTAAACTAGACTGGAAAAGACAGAAGACCGATTTCAACACTGCCCCAAACTACTACTTAACCTAGTTGAAACACACACACACACACACACACACACACACACACACTGTGATAAGCATAGCAGTGGAGCAATTTCACCCTATACAATTTAAAAAGAAAACCCTATGCAACACGGTTCGGAGCCTCTGTCATCAGTGGCTAAGCGCCCAGCTGCCAACTGGAAGGTTGACATTCGAAGCCACCCGCTGCCCTTCGAGAGAAGGACGTGACTCTGTTTCTTGAGAGGTGTGCTGGGCGGAACACCCTGGCGCAGATCTGCTCTCTCCCGCCCGATTTCTCTGAGCTGGAATCCACCTGCAGCCATTGAACCCATTCCTCCGACGCACAGCGACCCTCCAGGACCCGCGAGAGCTGCGGGATTCTGACTCTCTGGGAGGAGACGCCTCCTCTTTCTCTTGTGAGTGGAGGGTGGTTTCATACTGCTGTCCTTGCTTCTGGCATCTCACACGTACACACTGTGCCACCGGGGCTCTGTCCACAGGATTATGAACACATGGCAAATATGGGTGACTGAGCCTCAAAAGAGTGAAATTCTAATGATCAATTTATTTTAAAAAATTAATGTTTAATGAGCCCCGGTGGCACAGTGGTTGTGTGCAGGACTGCAGCCCACAGGGTTGATGGTTCAAATCCAGCAACAGTTCTCCAGGAGCAAGACTGGGCTTCCTACTCCCACCAGGGCAGTGATGCCACACACAAAAAGTTAATGTTGAAAATATCAATAAGGCTAGAAAATGTTGTGCTAACTTATGACTGTCTGAAATTTGAGGGGTTGCTTATAAGTGGTAGCAAATTATTGCTGGCCCAAAGGTCAAATTGAGTTCTGGTCTGTTTTTATATGTAAAATTGTATTGAAACGCAGCTAACTTCATTTATCTATGTATTGTCAGTGTATGGTCCCCCAAAGTTTATTACTTAGAACACGTGGAATACAGATGGCAGAACCATGGTTTATAACGAAAGTTTATGTCCCTCACAGGTGGCATGCCCCTCACTGGTGAGAGGAGACTTAGTCAATCAACACAGGGTTCCAAGCTGGCAAAAGTCACTCTGTCTACAATGTTGCTGGTCCCAATTATCGATTAACACAAGCTCCTAAAGGTTGAAGCTGAACGTGACCCCTCACTTCTGTCTATACTATTTCTGGCCAATTCATGGCCATTGTAAGTCAGCAGAACAGAGGTGTTCTGCATGGGATGGGAGGTGAAAAGGTACTAGACTTGTTGGTGAACAATTTGGGCAATTTTACAGGATGTGTTCATTCTAGATTAACAGAGTTCTCTGGCCAAGCACTCAATTTGAGCAGTGAGGCCTTATGAAACAAGCATCCTGAGACTGTGTCTATCTGGAGATTGGAGCCAAGGGGCCTGCCTGGATCAGAGAGAAGCCTTCCAGATAGGCGGATGGGCAGATGAGGCTCAGTAGCAGTGGTTACTCTACGCATGGAAACTGTGGTATTTACATAATCTCCTGTCATCTTGAGGGTCTTAAGAGTGAAGGGGTGGACTTTGATGACCTCCTCTGAAGGCAAAAAGGAGATAAATAGCTAGCTCACTGGAGACCAGACACACTCTCTCACTTTCCTGCTTCCACCGCCCTGAAGCCACAGACATTCCACTCACTGGCCAGTGATCTTCCTGCATTCACACTATTACATGTGCTGTGTGAGTCTCAAGAGAAATTCATGGGATAAAATAGGACTTATGGACTTGACCTGGACTGGGATGTTTTATTGATGCATAGTTGCTTCTTGATATAAAGTATGTTATATACATATATATGCACACACATACATACATAATACCTGGCTCTGTTTCTCTAGTCTACTTGGACTAACACAGAAACCAACAGTGGACCCTGGGAAGTGTCCCCAATGGCCACAGCCAAGATGGAAAGGTGAACTGTACCTTGAGGACTCATTGACTTCTTCTGGCCACTCCTCTCAGACTCACTGGTCCTTGCTCTCTCTGTCCCCCTTGTCTCACCTTAGCTTCTTTCTCTGCATGTCTCCCTCCTTCTGTGACTACTTTCCATATCTCCCTCATCCCATGTCTACACCATGCAAGCTCTTTCCACACGGAACCATCCCATGGCAGATTCCATCATAGGACATACCCTCTGGCTTGGGTGTGTGACTACAGTGAGTCCTTGTCTTTTGGGCTCTTGCCATGACCTTTGGTTTTTTTTTTTTTTTTTTTGTGGCATCACTGCCCTGGTGGGAGTAGCAAGCCCAGCCTTGTTGCTGTATTTGAACTGTCAACCCTGTGGGCTGCAGTCCCACAAACTACCACTAAGCCACCAGGGCTCAGCCTTGCCATGACCTTTGGTTGATTGGTTGAGTTGTTCTTCATTTGAATCACTTCATCCAGCGTGTGGAGCTTCTCTGGCATTCCAAGAGCAGATGAGACTGTCCCTGGACCACAGTGAAGAGTGTTATTTGGGGTCTCCAGTGAATTTCCTGATCTCCACTTCCGGACTTTTGTCTTATTTTTGCAGCCCACCCTTTCTGGGGATCTCTGTAGCTCATGTCCTGCTGGTATTTTTTTATAATTACCATATTTGTTGGACCATACGATGCACTTGCTTTTCCTCCAAAAGTGGGGGGGGGGGAACAAAGGTGTGTCTTATGTTCGAAGGTACCCCAGAACATTTGTTTGTGATCCCATGCACCGCTTACTCTCTGCTGCTGTTTGCAGGCTGTGGATTGCTATGTGTTCAGGACAAATCTCCCCTCCTGGAGTCTCAATGTCAGTCAGGTCACATGATCAGCACAGCACGTGCTTCCCCTCATTTGCTCATGAAAGTGATGATGGTTCTTAACACTGTTGAGTTTATGCTGTCAAATATTACCTTATTTTGCTTTAACTTAATAAATATCTTAGCATACTGGTATTAATTGGTTCAGAATATTTTTTTCTTGTTTTCTTGCTCTGAAAACTGGGTGTGTCTTATGGTCAGGTGCATCTTATGGTCCAAAAAATATGGTATTTCTCTCTTGGGTGTACTTCCCCAAACTAATCATTTTTCTTCTGGTTTTTCTTGGGATGATAAAGATAATCAAGAGATTAAAGTAAGGAAGTAAGAAAAAAATGCCATTTCATTGATTTTTATTTCCTATGCTAGAAAAACACTCTTTGCTGCACAGAAAGGGTCTCTTTTGTGAGCAGATATGAATAGACAGAGGTGGTTTGGAAAGCTCTGCTCCATTACTCCAGGTCAAATTCCCATTTGGAATTGGGAGTCTGAATTCTGCTTGCTGGCAGAGACTTCCCCTGACTAGTCTTCCTAGTTCTGAATCTGAACTAGACACAACACCATGTCAAAAAGATGTGACACACTGGGTTAATTCTCACCACTGTTCCTTCTTGACCACAAACAACAGAAGGTGGAATTGTCCCAGGGCAGTTGTGGTAGTTACATAATTTGGTGTCGACTTGAAGACATAAAAGTGTAGGTGGATGCAGGTGCAGCTTAGCCTGTCAATCAGGTTGCAGCTTGATGGGTGTATGGTAGTTGCATAATCTGGTGTCAATTTGAGGAGTCAGAGTGAAGGAGTGGAGTCTAGCCTGTCAATCAGGTAGCAGTTTGATAACCTCATTTGAAGGTGCTCAGGAGAGAAAGAGCTCGCTGGAGACAGGACCCATGCTTACTTCTGAGAAACATCTCTGTGGAGAAGACACATGGAAGGAAGCTGATAGAGTCAGGCCTCTGGAGCTGTAGAAGCTACGTGGAAACCCTACCTGTAAGTGCTGACACTTACAATGTTACTGGATCCACAAGACTTCCCGCCCATTAAGCTGTGATCTTCCTGCATTTGGTGTCATTGCATGTGTTTTCTGAATCTGAAGAGGCCTTTCTAGATTGGTATCAGACATATGGGCTAATATCGAACTTATGGACTTGATCTGACCTGGGCTGGGATTTTTCTCATTATCTCAACTGTTCTTGTATATAATGCTATTTCTTATACCATATAAGTCTCGCTGGATTTGTTTCTCTAGTCTACCTAAACTATCACAGTGACCTCATTTGGAGGTGCCACTGAGATAAATGACTCTTTCAAGGCAGGCCACTCTCTCTCTCTCTGTCTTCCTCATTATGCCTGCAAGCCACACTGGAACCTGTGAGAGTCCCGTGATGCTTCCACCACCATAGGATCCATAAGAGTTTGCAAACCCCGCCCTATAATCTTCCTGCATTCTGTATGATCACCTGTGGCTGTGTGAGTCTGAAGAAGTATGTATGTACTAGTATCAGACTTATGTATTTGGTCTGGACTGAGCTGGGATGTTTTCCTGATATATAATTAGTTCTTGATTTCAAACTCTCTCTTACACATATATGAGTGTCTCTGACACTGTTTCTCTAGTCAACCCAGTCTCAGACATGGCATCCAGGTTTCCCCTTCTTCTATGGAGGTAGTTCTGTGATGAGGAGGCTTAGAAGTAGAGAAAAGCCAGCCAGACTCTAAGGTACCTCTGAGACCACGTGGCTGGGACAAAGGTCATGTTGGTCAACCAGGTAAGGGAAGCACAAGAGAGGATGACTTCACTCTTCTTGTTTACCTCTTGTGAGTCTTATTTTCTTCCTTCTTTCCAGATGTGACCAGGTAAATCTTTTTCTCTTCTTTTCTAAAAAGGAAAAAAGAGCACCTTTCAAGACTGCAAATAGTGATCTAGGAGCCTACAATGTCAATGATTTTTAAGTAAAATCTGTCCTATCTTCCTATTACTTTGGGATGTTAAAATAAAACCAGGAGGGGGGTATCTGTATAGGAAAAATAAAAATAATATTCTGTTTGGAAATGAAGAAGGGTTAAATTATCTAGTGTACTAAGATAGACTAGAGAGCCAAGATCCATGTCACCACTATTTCAAATGCCCCAGGGTCACCCATGGTGGACAGATTACAACAGAGCTTCTATCAGTGGTTCTCAACCTTCCTAATGCGGTGGCCCTTTAATACAGTTCCTCAAGTTGCCGTGAACTCCCCAACCATAAAATTACTTTTGCTGCTACTTCATCACTGGAATTTTACGATGGGCATGCATCAGGTGACCCCTGTGAATTGGTCATTCAATCCCCAAAGGGGTTGTGACCCACAGATTGAGAACTGCTGCTTTAGAGGATGGGACTGACTCACTCCAGAAATGGGAATCCTGGTTGCATCGTCTTACGAGAACCTTTCCACCGCAGCCAAAGCGTTGGGTGTCTCTGAGCAGTGGGATTCACGAGGAGCTCTTCTAGCCCTGGCTTTTTCTAGAAAGGGCATAGGAGAACCATGGAGCTTGGCACCCTAGAGCAAACTTGATCTACAGCGTGGCACTTCTGTGCAGTTGGTAGCTGGGGTCCACTTGGACCCAACTTGTGCACACGGCACAAACCTCCTACCTGGTCCAGTCCGGTGCCAACCCCACCATCGGTCTGGGATCAGATCAGTGGGATTCATAGTTTTCATGGACTGATTTATGGAGAAGATCCCCAGGACTTTCCTCCACATTTGTCTCGGATTAGGGGGTCCACGGACACCTGTTTACCATCATAGCAACATACAAGCCTCCGTGAAGGGTTCACGAGGTAGCACTCAAACCAGGGTACACTGGGTGGAAGGTGGGAACTCTACTGCTGCTCCATGGTCTTAAGAGTATGCGGGCCCTATGTGTCCGGGTGGGGTTGGGGTAGGAAGGAGTCTTATCCCCAAAGGGACAAACATTGGTTCTCAGGGGATGGAAAAAGCCCTTACTCTTTTGTGTATAAAATGCACATAAAGTTAATATACAAGTAGTACATATGTACAAACAGGCCATAAATAGACATACAATTGTGTTCAAATGTCCCAGGGGGAGAGAAGGACAAAAGAGACATTGTAAGACTCTTTGCATGTGGAAAGCACTGGATTAACTCAAACCAGCTCTGAATTCCACCCCCCCCCCAACTCCTGATTTGGGTCCTCAGAGTCTGAACCCCCTTGATCTTTACCATGTCTGGTTCTTGGTGGTGGGTTGAATGCTTCCTGAAGGAGCCCCTCTTTCTTCATATCTGATGTGTCAGCATTGATCTCTGTGAAAAAGAAGCATCAGTCCATTCAGATCTCAGCAAACACCTCCAGCACATCTTCTGGGGCTTTTCCAGCGAACTGGAAGGACTGGAAGCTGAAGTCCGGAGTCTTCCAGGTCTGGCGAGAGCCCCAGGAAACCCTCCCGAGCATGAGTCTCCATTCTGGGTTTGCCTCTCACTCAGCGGAGGGCAGAGCAGGGCTCTCCAGAGGGGCCGTCAGGGGAGCTCTTAGACCACCCGCTCTCAGAGGGACCCCTCCAGGTGCGGAGCTCCTAGACCACTGGTTCTCAGAGTGAACCCCTTTCAGGTAGATCCTAAAGTCTAAACAATCTCCATTCTTGTGTCATACAGGATTGGTCTCTTCTTTTGTCACCGAGTTAAGTTTTGAACTGTTGGAGCCAACGCTGTGGCAGGTAAGCTATGGGTGCCTTAACTGCAAGTCGAAGCAGGGGCCCTCAGACTGAGAGAAGTGGTGGTGGTTTTACTGCTTTGTTATCTTCTTTTTTAAAAAAGCCAGCTACACTTAAGAAAGCCTTTGATGAATCAGTAAATTTTACTAACTGCATTAGGCTTCTATATTCAAATATGCATCTTTTCCATGTCCCTTGTGAAAATGCAGCACAACTAAAGCCCACAGTGACTGAAGCACTTGTGCCACATAGGAAACTCTCGAGGTGGTCAGACAGACAGGACCTGAGCCATGTGTGAGCTCACAGTCTACCCCCCATGGCCATCAAGTTCATTCTGATGCATGGCGCCCCTGGAAGACTGAGAGGAACTGCCTCAGAGGGGTCTTAAGGCTGAAGTAGTTATGAAAGCAGCCTGACGCCTCTTTCTCCTGTGGAGGGGTGGGTGTTGGGTCAGCAGTCATTTGCTCAACCACGGGTGAAACCATGGCTCCTGCCTGAGCCACTCTTACCCAACAGTGCGAGCCTGATGCTACGCACACACTCTGCATAAGCAAGAGGCCCACTCAATCTGCACGTTTGGCAAAGTAACAATGGGGCAGCACATAGGTGAGACCAGGTGAACACTATAAACCCAAGCTCTTTGGGGTCTCAGCGATTTTTCATGGTGGGAAGGGGTCCTGAGATCAAAAGGCTTGAGAATGGCTGCCCAAGGCCCTGGCTGAGGTCAATAGTCCCCCGTGAACACACCCGGTCTTCCAAGCCCCCTTCTCTGACGCTGTTGGTCTTTGGCCTCCTGGTCCCTCTCGCAAGGGTAGATTCACCAGGAAGCACATTGCACGCTGGTTTACAGAAAGCAATGCACACATGGACTTAATTGGACTTTCTCACTAAGGTGTTGTGAACACTTACCTGGGTTTCACCGTTTTTACATGATAAGACCCAAGTGAAATTGTGCACAGCAGGCTAGTTAGTAAGCACCATCAGGCCTGAGCATACCTTGCTTGCTGAGTGGCCAGCATGCCCCTCCCTGCCCTCCCTTCTTTCTGTGCACCTCTCCCTCCTTCTACATTGTTTCCCTCATCTCTCCCACCCAGGAGAGCTCCTCTCACATGGAGACGTTTCCTGAGTCACTTTCCAGCCTCAGACTCACCCTCTGGCTCCAGTGCTTGGGCACTGTCAGTTTTGGTCTTTTGGGCTCTTGTCATGACCTTTGATCGATTGGTTGAATTGTCCTTCATTCCAGTCATGTGATCCATGACTTGGGGCTTCTCTTGGATCCCACCAGTCAGTGTGGCTGCCCCTGGGCCAAAAAAAAAAAAAGTGGTTTATGAAAAATTTTAGATAAGGTCTAAAATGAACTTTCTTTTCTCCTATCTCCTAATGAATGTCCCTTTCTCCTAATCTCCATCCTTCCTCTTTAGCCCCAACCTATCAGCAGATATGTCAATCCAGAGAATTATCATCTCTAGGAGGATCTGCACCCAAAATGGATGGAATACATATCAATGATCAAGATTTCGAAAGGTAGGAAGGGGATGAGCTGATACCAGGGGCGCAAGTAGGAAAAAATATTTTGAAAATGATGGTGGCAACAAATCTACAAATATGCTTGGCACAATTGATGTAAGTGTGGATTATAACAACACATATAATGGATTATAAGCTCTCCCAATAAAATGATTTATAACAAAATAAAGAAAAGGAAACAAAAATTCTTCAGTGTTTCTTTTTCACTGCCTAACACTCACATATATAGGAGGAGATTGAAAGTATCATGGCTTGGATTAGGAGCCCCGAAGTCCTCAAAATGACAATTTTGAATTTTTTTTTTTTTTTTTTTTTTTTAGGCATCACTGCCCTGGTGGTGGGAGTAGGAGGCCCAGCCTTTGCTCCTGTGAGCGGGAACTGAACCTCCATCCCAGTGGGCTGCAGTCCCGAGCACAACCACTGCGCCACGGGGCCTCAGCAACAATTTTGATTTTTAACATGGTAAGGTTCTGGGTTAGTTAGTCTGTTTCTCCCAGATTTGAGAGACACAACACATCCTTTGATTTCCTGACTCTTGCTTCAGTGGATGTTGTTTGGGGATATACTAATACAATGAAACCCATGACCACTTCAATGGTGGGTCCTCATCGTGACGGTGTTATTGACTAGATTGTGAAAAATAGTTTGTCCTTATGTGGAGGCGCAACCCATACTGAAGGTTAGTCTTTGATCTTCATCAATAAGCACTTCAGGACCCTCTCACGTTCAGCACACCAGGTTATGTCCTCGGCACAGGGCAGGATTCCTCCTCTCATCCTTATGTCGTGCTCCTCTTCAGAGGGGGCAGCTTCTTGGGCTATTTGCTCACATTACAAATTAAATTAAATAAGGATGTAAAAAGAATATTACCCTGACACACATGAAAGAGAGAGAGAGAGAGAGAGAGAGAATAAAGAGAAAACATCCAGTATCCCTTAAATCCTATTGGGTTAAGTGTTTTGGAATTTCTACTCTTCTAGATGTTAGCTATCATTTTTATGAACCACAGAGATTTTTTAACCCCTTTTCATAGTCAACAAAACATAAACATTTTTACACCTTGGCCAAACTTTTCTAAGATCACATCAATTAACTGCTAGGGCTACAAAGCATCGACCCCCTCACAGTCTCCCCCACCCTCCTCAACTCCCACACACCTTGGCGACAAGGTCCTATACCAGCTGTCTGAGACCTCCAGCCTTGTGTTGCTTTTTTCTGTATTCTTTTCTGCTGTCTCCTTTTTGGAGTTGAAAAGATGCTTCTTTTTCTTTTCTTTCCTTAAAATAAAAAAGGATAGAGGCACATCTTTAGACACACATTTAGTTGTCACCCTTTTGCACGAATAATGTTCAGCCTTTACTTCTCCTCTTCATACTGTGTTAGCTCAGAGGTCCTTCTCACTCGCTGCCATGAGTCAGGGTGGGCTCGTAGAGACCCCTGTGGGTTTCCGAGCCCGTACCTGTTTATGGGAGTAGATAGCCCAGTCTTTCTCCCATGGAGTTGCTGCTGTTTTTGAACTACTGCTCTTGCAGCTCACAGTCCACTACTCCATCAATGTGATAGCAATGAGCCACGGTGGAAAGAAGAAACTCCAAAGTTGTAGGAGAGAGTGTGACGAGAGGGCATGGTGAACATTTTGGTTGTTCATTTCTAGAAGGCTGGTTGAGGAAACGCTGAGGTGAAATCCGGGTCAAGGAAAAGCTCTTTTTATGAGCTGAGATTGGGGGATTTCGAGCACTGACTGAGTATAAGATCTTCTAAGAGGGAGATGGAAAGATGTGGAGTTTTGAAGAGAGAGGTAGAATCTTTTGAGGTGGTGCAATTAATTGCCTCAGAGGAGATAAGTCTGGAGAAGACAGGGACAGATGCTGCTGGGGTTTGCAGGTTTGGAAGCAGGAATGAGAGGTTTTCCATCCAATGCAGGAGGTAAAGTCATCTGTTGAGAAAGAGATTGTGGTTTGAAAGGCTGGCTGCAGAAAGTGGCAGAATCATGAATAAGAATTTCAGGCAGTGTGGAGGGATCACTTGGCGGAGAACCACAGAGATACAAAAGGCGGTATCTGCTCCGAGGACAATGTCAGACTGCAGCCACCAGGACTTTCCCAAGTATTCTAGGAAGAGACCGAGTGACAAAAGGTTACTACAATGATGAGCTTAGAATACAAATAACTAATGAGGGGTGAGGAAAGGAGCAGGGCAGGTTGGAAAAGAGAAAGATCTTAGAATGAGATTGAAAGGCAGTGACACAGGGAACAAATTAGAAAGAAGAAACCAGAGTGAGTGCAGAAGTTTTGAATACTTTTTTAGAGTAAAAGAAAGGCTTTATTTAACCGATATTAGTAATTTCTGTGTGGCTCTGGACATCAAGAATTGGTTCTGGTTAAAGGTAGCTTGTGTCTTTGAACTATTTTCTACGGATTAGATTGAGGGAAGAGTTCAGAGGTCACGTGATCATGGTAGAAGACGCAAACTCCAATGATAGGTGTCACATACAGAGATTCTTGAATTCATTCTTGGGAAATTGAGACAGTTTGGATGATGATCAGGCCCTTGGGCTGTCACTGGGCACAGAAAGCCCAGATTTGATGACAGAAAGCTTGGTAAAAGATGAACAGATGAAGGATTTGGTACAACATTCTACTGGGTGGGCATCAGGTATCAAGATGATTGCAGGTTTGATATGACCAAAAAAACCCCCTCTAAGTCAAACTTTGAGGTCTTCTGGGGATGATGGGAAAATCACTGAATGGTGAAGATGGGATATTTTAATTTAATTTAATTTTTAAATTTAAAAAATTTTATTGTTTTTTAATCATGTTTGGGGGGCTCGTACTACCATTATCACAATCCATCCATCCATGCATTGTGTCAAGCACATTTGTACATTGATTGGGATGGACTATTTTTATTTGAAGGTTTGAGCCTCAAGGAGCGGGAGGGGGACAGAGGTGTGGACACCCGTCCTGCCTCCCACCCTGAGTGACGGCGGAGAATATGCTGCCATCTGTTCAGGAGGCATTTTCTGGTTGAAGAACAGATTTACTACTGCTGCACTAAGAAGTCCCTGGAGATTTCAATGACGTGGACAGGCACAATGACTATAACAACAAGCTCAAAGAAGAAGGTGCAGAACCAGGTAACATTGCCTTCTGCTACACACAGGTCACCATGTGTTGGAAGTGACTTCAAGGCAAACAACAACAACAAAGGACTTCGGAAGAAAAAAAACACATCTAGTTCAATGGGGACACATTCCTAGAGCCATACATGCTGCCTGACTCCGCCATAATTTTCTTAAAGTATGTGAAGAAGGTGCAGAGAATGGGGGATTACACTACCCTGTATGAGAACATACACCTCACCTTCCTTGTCTGGAGGTGTGCCAGTTGTCTCTGGAGGCTCTTCTGGGCCACCAGGTTCAGGGGATTCTTCCTTTACCACTGCCAAAATAAAAAAGGATTAGGGTACGAAGTAATGAGAAAGTATTGGGGGGAAATCATGAAGATCCAGATGGGTGCAGGCCTGGAAATCAGTCGGCCCAGAAGGCTGCTTAACTCCGTTGGGGATCTTATCAAGCTGAGCTTCTAGGAGTTACCAGGGATGATTCTCTCACAGTGGAGAGCTCAGTCTAAGAAGTTACCCTGCTTCTGTAGAAGAGATGAGCAGGGCTCTTGACAGTGCTTGAAGCTGGAAAGCAAGGGCAGGTGGTGATGCTGGATGCTCGTGGCTACCTTAGCCATGGGATCCGTACCTGCCATCGTTACATGTCTTCGTACTCTGTAATGGCTCCGTCTGCGACTGGTTCGTCTTGGGAGGTAGTGAAGGAGGCCTGCACTCTAGTTAATAGTGCCTGGGGGTGCAATTTTTTCTCCCCTAAGGATCTGAAGCTTACATACAGGTTTGACCTTCACACCTCTTTCAGAGGTGTTGGGGGTGGGGGGAGAAGCTTCACTATCAACTTCTGGAAAAATTACAGCCAAGGAAATCTTTTGGAGCACAGTTCTGTCCTATAACTCACAGAGTCACAACAGGTTTGGTGTAGGGGTTAGGCTAACAGCAAATATATACCAAGTTCTGCTGTACAAAGGGAGACTTAAAGCCCAGCTAATATCATGTGAGGTTGCCACATTCTTCTTGCTTCGCAGATGCTATGAGCTATGTCAAATTCTAGACTGCTCAGGAACAGGTCATCGGACAGGTAGAGAGCAATCATCAGATCTTTGAGAAAACATTAATTATCATTTTTCAAATAGCTTTAGTCATATCTACTTTTGAAAATCCAAATAATCTGGAAATGACTGAGGATGAAAGTGAGAATCCCTGGACTCCAACAAGGAAGGGGGATCACCCATATCTGCACACCCACTAATTCTTGGAAACACACAGTGGCTTTGCAGGCTTGTTTTGTATTTTGAAAGAGCAATTTTGAAATCATCATATCAAAGTAGTCTCAGCAGTTGAATAAGAACAGTTCTATCCTGACTCAATGGCATGGTCTTCTCTTTGGGTTCCAGACATAATCCACGGCGACAGATAAATGTCCCTCCTCCCTTCACAGGTACCTCACTGTCATGTAGAGTCCATGTGCAGAAGGCTGTCATGGGCTCCTGTACCTGGTCATCGGTGCCTCCTCCAAATCAACCTCTTCTAGACTCCACACCCTTGCCCTCCTTAAGGAACTTGCCTCCACTCAGAGGCTCAGTTCTCTTGCCTGTTCAAACTCCTGGACTATTGCCTGGGCCACCAGAAGCTGGGCCAAGTTGGGAGTTGACAGAGGCGGATGTGAGACTTGTCCCAGAAAGATCCAAACACTTGTTCCTATTGGTAGACATGAAACAAATGAACTTAAGTCCTTCAAGTTCAAATTACCTTGCATGGGGACCGAGGAAGCAGAGGGCATATCTTGCCAGTCTTCTTTATCTTTTCTTTGGGAGGTTTGGTTGCTACTTGATCCTGAGAAGAGAAAGGATGACCATGACAATTCCCATGATCAGCAAGAATGCACTATTCACACATGATAAAGATAATTGACTGTCAGACCCATAAACATGGGAAATGTAAGACAGAATGAGAAGTGACTGATCATTTACTTTTAAGTGGTTGCTTATTAATTCATTTAACCGCACTTGGTTTTTATTTTGTTTTGTTTTCTTTGGAAAATCTAGACTTGGCAGCTTTTCATTGCTGTTAGCTTCCTGACTCTCTTCATCTTTTCTGCATAATGTGTGTTGGAGAGGTAAGGGTCCTTCATGACCCCTTAGTCTCCCTACTTGGGGGCTCAGAATTTATGATGTCACTTTTTGACAGTGTCAAATTATAAATCAGTGTTATATTTAATGTAACCAAACTCTTCTATAGCAGTGTTTTGGGGGCAGGGTGACAAGTGGCAGAAGTTTAGAAGCTAACTCAACTCCAGGAGACCTTTACAATGTTTGTCATTTCTAATTCTCATTGCATGGATTCTTGTTATTTGCAGTAAATTCTGTAAAGTCCCTATGAACATTCAATTAGCCAAATCAGCCTTGTTCAATCTCAATGTATGCACCTCAATGTATACACTAGGCAACTCAAAGTTTCAGGTCTACACAGGACTGGGAAAATGCTGGGATGTGGATGTGCGGATGACAAAGACATGTTAGCTAGAAGGAAAACTCACATACAGAATCCATGAATAATGAGAATTAACGGTATTTCAATAATTTTGTTCATAGAATCCAAGTCATATAATAATATTAAAGTTGAATGGAAAGGCTTGAAAGTGGAGTGGGAGCAACCTATCAAAATAAGAGTCATGTGTCATTTTTTAACTCTCAAGAGAGTATGTGGCCATCAGTTGGCTTGTATTTTGACAGGGCTGCTTGGACAGCACAAGCCATGGCTAGTGGAAGTGTTTGCTTGGGCCACTGGGCCTCTAAAGGGTTGGCGGTTTGAGACCACCTAGAAGTGCCTTGAAAGGAAGCAATCTACTGAGAAGCAGGCACTGGGCAGTCTATGGAGTAGTTTTGCTCTGGCACTCCTGGGGTCACCAGGGGTTGGAATCATCTCCATGGTAACTAACCGGTGCTTTGGATATCATAGCACCAAACTGACTGTGGCAGGAGGTCACTGACAGCCTGCTCGGCCCTGAGTTGGTGGACTGCTTCAATTTTCTTTTCTTTCCCTTGATCTAAACCAGGAAACTTTGCTGCTGCTTGTGCAGGACTCTAGGTGGGGAGGTGGGAACTCAGCCCTCACAGCCACCCTGGGAGAAGGTGAGTCAGCCTTGGCGAACATTACCTTGCAGGGGGCCTGGCAGAAGCCTGGGCAGCCCTCGTGAGTCTTCTCCATCATTGGTTTTGGATGCTAAGTGGGCATTGGCCACTGAAAAGCAGAAAAACATGAGCATCAGGTCACAGGGAGTGGTGAACAGAGAGAGAGAGGGTGGCAGCAAAATACCCAGGGAAGTGGAAAATCCAAGACCCAAGGGCAAGGGGTTTGGGTGTGACCCAGGCAGGGTGGATGAATTGAATTGTGTTCCCCATGACTGTATGTCGAAGCCCTACCCTCTGTGCTTCTGAATGTCAACTCATTTGGGATAGGGTCTTTGCAGATGCAATTAGTTCACATAGCAGATTTGAGTAGACTGGACACAGAAACCATCAAGGCTGGTGTCTTTACGAAAATAGAGAAAATATATGCAGAAACCCACAAAGCAAAGGTGTCAGGTGAGGATGGAGGCAGAGATTGGACTGATGCTTCTACAAGCCCAGAAACTCCTGTGGCTACCAAATGCTGAAAGAGACAAGGCAGGGCCTTCCTCTAGTGCAGTGGTTCTCAACCTTCCTAATTCCACGGCCCTTTAATACAGTTCCTTTTGTTGTGGTGACCACCCGGCCATATAATTGTTTTCATTGCTGCTTTATCACTGTAATTTTGCTACTGTTGTGAATTGGGCCAGCCCTATATAAAAGATCGTTGCCCCTTCTCCCCCCTCCCTCCCCACAGGTTGGAAATTGCTGCTCTAGAGTTTACCAAAAGAGCATGTATCTGAAGACCCTGGATTCAGGTTGCTCACACCAAGTCCTGTGGGAGCATTAGTTTATGCTATTTCAAGCTACCAGGTAATGGTACTTTGTTACAGATGCCCTTGGAGACTCATGTAGTTGGGAAGCAGCTGTTCTAGACTCTGGAACTCACCCAGGACCCCTGGCAGTGAGAAGAATCTTTCTGAGAAGGATTGAGTATGGAAACAAATACGTGGAGGAAAGCAAACTAACATGACAACAGGGCCCTGGGTGTCTAGGAATACTAAGTAGGAAGACATAGGTCATGTACATGGTCTGTTTCTCACCTGGGAGGACCCTACCTTCCTGGACAAACTTAGGGAGAGCCAGGACAAGATCAGAGAAGTAGATGGTTTGCCCAGTGTGATCGTTAAAAATCTGTCATCAATTTGGGACCTGAGTGGATTAAGAGTGAAGGGGTGAAGTTTAGTCTGTCCATCGGATCATAGTCAATGAGGCCTCAGTGTGGGCATGACCTTTCCCTGAGAATTCTGGGAGCTCCTGAATTTCCTCCTTGGAGGCTGGAGACACACGCTCTTTCTCCTCACTTCCTTGAAGACTCACTACTGACAAGGCTGACTCCCTGTCAGACATCCCTGAGAAGTCACAGACTAACACACCTAGTATCTCACTGCTTTGCTGCAATGCATGCCTTTGGCTAGCTAACCCTCCATGAGCAGGTTAGATCAGGGAAAGTGGGGGTAGGGTGGTAGTTGTGTTTTGAGGTTCTAGAGTAGATGTTAGGCTTTGGTGTTTCCTTTTTATGGGTCAGTTGGGACTTCCGTTAGGATTGTTCTGATCCTATTCCACCCTTCCCCGGTGCTGACTGGGTTCATAGAGTTGCTGCAGACTCAGAATTACACATTTGGAGCAGGGGAATTCTTCCGACACAGCTTCAAACAGAATGGAGGCCTGGATTATGACCTTCTCTCCCCCAGGAACATAGAACCAGGGTCATTGAAACTTCATTCAATTGCTGCCCCTTTTGCTCAAGGAATGTTGAGCGTGCTCATTCCCTGATATGATCGCTGACAACAAATGTGTGCATAAGCAAATGTGGTGAAGAAAGTGGAGGGTGCCTGGCTATAGTGTCTGGGACCTTAAAGGCTTGCATAAACAAGTGGCCATCCAGCTCAGAAGCAACAAAGCCCACATGGAAGAAGCACACCAGCCTGTGTGACCATGAGGTGTTGAAGGGATCGGTGTCAGGCATCAAAGAACTAAAATTATATCATTATTAATGAGGGGCATTACAGATTGGGAACCCAAAGTCCATCAATAGATGAAGCGACATCCTCTTACAGAGGGATTGCGGGAGGAGATGAGTCAGTTAAAGTACAGTGTAGTAGCAATGAAATATGCAACTTTCCTCTAGTTCTCAAATGCTTTCTCCCACCCACTATCATGCTCCCAGTTCTACCAGACAAGTCCAGGTAGAACAGGGGATGTACACTGGATTCGAAAACATGGGGAATTTAGGATAGCTATTCCCTCAGGACTAGTGATGGGAGTGGTGATACTGGGAGGGTGGAGGGAGGGTGAAGTAGAAAAGGGGAACTGATTGCAGGGATCTACATATAACCTTTTCTCTGAGGCACAGACAACAGGGACTAAAGGGACACATTGGACAGTGTACAATATGAAAGAGCTATAACAATTCATAAATTATTAAGGGTTCATGGGGGTGGAATATGGGGAGCTGGTATTGGGGGCCTAAGTGGAGAGAGGATGTTTTGAGAATGAAGATGGCAACAAGTGTGCAAATGTGGCCTACATACAATTGCTGTATGTATGGATCGTGAGGGGAGGTATATGAGTCCCAACAAAATGATTCATTAAAAAAGGTGGGGTGGGGGGGCAGGGAGAGGGAGAAAGAGGAGCTTATACCAAGGGCTCAACTGGAAAATATTTGGAAATGAATGTGGCAACATGTGTGCAAATGTGCTTGATACAGATGATTCATTGAATGTTATAAGAGCTGTAAGAGCCCCCAATAAAAATATTTTTAAAAAGAAAATGATGATGGCAACAAATGTAAAAAAAAAATGATTTCCCTCTTCTCCCTATCTGTTACTTTCCAACTCTGTCATGACTCTTTCTTGCTCCCTTATTTTTCTCACTTTTTCTCAATGGCTCCAGAGACGTCATGCTCAGTGATTCCTTTCTCATGCCCTCTCTCCCTGTCTTCACATCCCCTCTTCTGCTACCTGTCTCCCCCCCTTTGGTCTTGCTATCTGGCTTCCAGCTCATCCATATTCAAGAAAGTGGTTAACACCTTGGACTCTGGCATTGGGAGACCCTGCCTCTGCCACTCCAAAGACAGATAACCTTGGGGGAGTTCCCTCTGGGCTCTAATTTCCTGATCTGAAAATGGTAAGAGTAACAGCATCACAGGATGGTTTGAAGGATGGCACACGATCAGCATACACAGTGCCTGACATAATGCCTGGCACACAGTACGCACACAAAGAATGGACGCTTATTATGGTTCATCCAGATCCACGTCTCTGCCTCCCTGACTCTCTCTCTATCCTGCTGCCAGACCTGGTGTCTGGACCTTTGCATTCACAAGGGCCACTCTGTCATCTGATGTATCACATAGAGACTGGTCATAGTTTAAGCTGCAAAATTCCCCCCAGATACAGGAAGCAGATAAGACAGGAGAGTATGTGTCTTCTGGAAGTTCATCACCAAGAGTTAGGTCAGAGGCAGCCACAGGTCATGCTTCCTGCCATACCTGTGTGAGAGTCTGGCCCACAGCTGCCCAAAGAGTGTGGGAACTCGGACAGCGTAGTCTGCCAAGGTGAAAACTAGCTAAGCCTTTCACAAAGCAAAATTTCACATGCGCCTACAACCCCCAAAGCACTCGCCAAGTCTCATTACCGCGTTTGAAACTCTTGAGACTCTTCATTAGGTTGGGGTATTCGTTCAGGTTGACTGGGCTGAACAAGGCCATCAGAAGTGACAGGTCAAAGGTTCTTTCCAGTTGGGTGAGCATGTTGTGCACCACTCTGGACACAGGGACCAAGTTTTGACAGGCCTCCAGGGATTCCTTAACAGAATGAAAGGTTATCATAAATAATTGTGAAATTGAATTGAGACTATTTATACAGTTATGATATCCTAATTTACCAGAAAGCTATTTCCAAGTTTTCATTTTTCAACATGTACCTCATGAGGCTGCTTACATACAAACAAACACCTCATGGGATTTAGTTTCTTGGGGTGGAGGTTTCAGTACATGGTTTCACGAAACATTCCAATTAATGACTTAGCGACTGCTTCTGTTCTGCTTCTTAGGTAGATAGACCCAGGGTTCCAGAAGCTTGCAAGTTGAAGATCATTGACCTGTACTCTTCTTTAGCAAGAAAGAGAACCAGAAGGATATAGGGTGTAGGACATAGCTTAAGAATTAATTTTCTGCATTGGTTCTGACGTCTGGCTAGATTTAAACATACTATGGCTCTAATTCAAACCCGGAAAAGTGTATTGCTTGTCTATTGTGTAAGGTGACAATAGAGATATTTCAAATGTCACTGCCACTGGATCACATGTTTGTGGGAAACGAGGCTCTAGATAGTTGTGTATGCAGTGCCTGTTAGCACTTCTGCCCACCTAAGACATACAGGGAGATTGGTTGGTTGGTTCTGCTTTCACTAGGCAACATGGTGAAAGGAAGCTATTAGCTCAGGGTCACAGCTCAAGCACTGCATAAAAAGCCCCAATGTTGCATTGTGTCTTGAAAGAAAAGCTCATTTCTTGCAGTAATGAAACTGATATTATTTTTTTAAAAAGAAAAATAAATGAGTCCAGAGACTTAGAGAAGAGTGGCTAACTTAGACACCCCTGGATTCTCATCCTTTAATAGTACCTGAAGTTAAAGTGAAGGTGTTGATTGAGAATAAATTGCATTTTTAATGGTGTCTTAAGTTTGGTCTATTTCGATCTGTGTTCCCAAATCCATTCTATACTGATTTCCTCAGTTTCAAGATGGCAGAGTTGACACAGACACACTCAACAACGGACAGAATCTCCACACTGACTTCCTGACATGTGGAGGAAGAGCTATTATGGTAGAAAAAACCAAGTGGAAGCCATTTGAACCACCTCTTCCTTGGGAAATCATAAACCAAGAGCAATACTGCATCCTTGACAGAATTACAAAAGCTAATGCCACTATCAGTTGCTGAACATGCAGAATTGGTGATTCCCAGCACATTCCAATTTAACTTGCCTACTTGGATTGTATGAAAAACAGATGGACCTTGATGAATTAAGTGGATTACAGTCAACTTAAATAGGTGTGACTCCTATTGGTTGAAACAGCTGCTGTTTCAAATGTGGTTTCATTGATTGAGATAATAACAACATCTTCAGATATCAGGTATGCCACTAGTGGTCTGGCTAATGCCTTCTGCTTCATACATGTTTCAAAGGACCACCAGAGGCACTTTGCCTTCAACTGGCAAGTCAAGCAGTGCACTTACAGCATCCTACCTCTCTAATATATAATTCTCCAGTCCCATGTTATAATTTGATCCTCAGGGACCTCGATCACCTTTACCAAGTACAAGACACCACACTTGGCCATGATGTTACAATGATTGAACCTAAATAGGGAAGAAGTATGAAGGACTCCAGAAGCCCTGGAAGTAAAATGGTCACCCATTGAACTGCTAATCAGTCACAAGGTCAGTGGATAAAACTCACCAGTTATGTCACAGAAGAAATATTATGGTGTCTGCACCTGTAAAGATTTATATTTGGGGGGGAGGTACTTATAATCTGCCCAAAGAGGCAGCCCTACTCTCTCCAATAGGATTCCTATAAGCCAGAACCAACTCAATGACATTAAAAGTGGAATTGGTAACCCCAGACTTACTGGTAAGACAATTGCAAACTAAAGGGTGGGTTAACAATCTGACAAAAATTCAGATGCTTTTCACCAGAGTAAAATTTCTAGGGGATCCAGTATGAGCCATGTTTAGGTATTCCTTCTAAAGTGAAGGGCAAATTGTTGTATCTGGTGCCTTCTCCAACTAAAATAATACCTGGTCTTGGATCTTTGGATTTTGATAGAAGCATGTTCCCCATTTGGGCTTGCCTATTCATCAAGTGACTCAAAAGGTTGCTAGTTTTGAGTGGGTTCCATAATAAGAGGAGGTTAGACAAGAGCTTCAGGCTAACCGACGAGCCGTTTTGCCACTTGCATCTGACGGTCCAACATATCACATGGTCCTGCAAGTGGCAGGGACAGTGGTAGATACAGTTTGGCATGTGGGGCAGTTAGGCGTCTTTGAGGACTAAGTTGTACCTGACTTCCACCGTGTTAGCTTCCATCACCTCATGTATATGTGAAGGCCAAATAATGAATAAGGAAGACTAAAAAAAGAATTGATGCCTTTGAAAGTTGGTGTTGGGGAAGAATATTGAATAGGCATGAACTGCTGGGAGAACAAATAAACCTGTCCTAGATGAAACACTCCAGAATGTTCCTTAGAAGCAATGGCACTGAGACTTTGTGCCACATACTTTGGATACGTTATCAGGAGAGACCAGTCCCTGGAAAGAGACATCATGCTTGGTAAGGTTGAGGGTCAGTGAAAATCACCCTCAATGAGAAGGACCGATACAGTGGCTACAACAATAAACTAAAGGAAGCAATCATGGCGCAGGCCCAGATCGTAACTCATTCAAATGTACGTAGGATCCTTATAAGTTGGGAGGACAGTTGGGAGTGTTACAGAGGACAAGATTAGAGTGTATGAGGGACCATAACCTGAGGAATTGCATCTGGCTAGAGAAGAGAGTTGGAGATAACCAGCCCTCTATGAAATACTTTTTTAAATAACATTTGGACGAGTGCCATTTTGACCCAAGGAATCAGTTTCCCACACCGGTTTGTATCATGCCAGAATTGATTATGAATGATGAACTCATCAGTGGGGCAAGTGGAGTTGTGAAGGCCCCTGTGATCTGCTCTCTCCCAACCAGCCACATCTTCTGTAATGAGGATGATAGATGTGCCTGGCTTGGGTCTTCAGGATGTCACAGTCCTGTTGGTCTAAGGGCTGAGACCTCGATGATAGGGCATGTGTGGCAGGGGCCGGGCTGCCTCAGGAAAGTGACCAGCATGGCTCACCTTGTACATTTTCTGGGTGATGAGGAACTTGTCTCGGAGGCTTTCGAAGAAGGGAAATGGCTTGTGTATGGCGTAGGCAATCTCCAGCTTCTGGCCTATGAAATGCCGAAGAAGGGCCTCTTCCAACGCCCTGGTCACGATGAACATTCTGTGGAAAAGACGTGAAGTGAAAAGAGGAGCAAAGACTCTGAGGAGCGTAGGCCACTCTTGTCTGCATCCGACGGGCTTCTGACAGAAGGCACGCTGGTACCAAACAGCATCCTTTAAGTGTCTCCAAAGTAGCATCTGCCTAAAAGAATGACAATGCTGTACAGCCAGGGGCTTGAAAGTGACCTACCAGAGAGGAAGCCAAGATCCAAAGGGCTGCTGGTCAACTGAAGGTCAATATTAAAATTCTATGGCTGTTATCACCAAGTGGTGTCAAGGGAGCTCTAATTCATGGCGACCCCACAGACAACACGATGAAGCATTGCCTGGTTTGCACCATCTTCACAATCGTGGGCCTGTTTGAGGCAGAAGACAGTATTTCATTCTGCATCATAGGGTTTTCCTGGAAGCAATTTCAAAAGTAGATGTGGGATGAAGGCAGGACTTTTCCACAGCATATACTCTATAATATTAAGCAAGCTATTTACCAGCATTTGAAGCTGACTAAGCTAGCTATTCTCCCTAATGCTCCCAGTTATCTGAGGGCTTTGCGTGATTCATGTTAGGATAGTGATCTGCTTCCCTAGAGGCCTATGGTTGGGATTCAAGAGTCATTGTCAATGACCCCTAACAATATAGACCTGTCCACTTACCCCCGGGAGTCCGGAGTCCCTCCTTATCACATCCCTCTCCTCTTAGTCATGAGACGTCCCTAAGCCATTGTCATCTTATAGCCCTTAAGACAGCCCCCACTTGCGGCATGTCCTGACCGGTGATTAGAGAAATTATGTTTCCCCTGTTAGGCTACTTAAACGGGGAAAATTAATATTCGCCACCCTCACTCCTAACCTTCACTCCTGACTCTCACTGCTGACCCTCGCTCCTGGGTCACTCCTGCCTGCCTCCCTGCTGCTCCCGAGCGCTGAACACTCTCGGTTCCTCACCCTCGTCATGTAACGCCCTCTCCGTCTCCAAGCGGACCACCATACTGGCCGGAGGTGAACATGTTACCCTGATGTGATGTATGTCTGACTCGTTGTTTCTTTCTCTCTCTGTCATCATCTCTATATCGTTATTATAATAAATAATAATGATCGCAGCACAGCTGCCTGTTGAACCCTTGCTGTAAGTGTATCAGAGGCCGGCCATCTCTGATAAGTAGATCACCAGGTCTTTCTTTCTTGCTGTCTAACTCTAGTTGGAAACTTTCCTGAAACCTGTCCGCTAGGGGTCTGAGAAAAACCTGATCTAGAGAATGTTGTGGACCACCCACAGTCTCTGATACATAATTCTCCTATTGCCATCCAATCAATTCCAACTCCTAGCCAGTGGGTATAATGTTTTATAATGTTGAGATGAGAGTAGCCAGACTCATCTTGCTTCTCCAGAGTGGCTAATGATTTCAAACTGCTGATCCTGTGTTTCACAGCTCAATCACAACACCATCCGGGCTCCACACGCTTCGGCAAACATAATAGAAGCATGAATGATACAGCAGATATGATTAGGAAGGGTTGTGTATTTTCTTAAATTGATTTTTAGCCTCAGCTGATGAATCTTAAAAATACTTTGGTTGTCACTCCTAACAGTCTATTTAAGGAATTAAAAATCGGGGATAGGGGTGGCGAGGGAAAGCAAAATAAAGATAATGTAGGAGGCTTGATGTCAACATATTTTGACACATTATCCAAACCAAACCACTTACCGCAGAGCTCATTTTGACTCCCAGTGACCCCCCTGTGCATCCAAATGAATTGTGCTCTTTAGTTTTAAGGCTTAGTTTTTTTGGGGAAGGGGGGCTAAAAGCACAGCCCTTAATTCTGCACCTCTTGGTGCACTGGCACTACCCATCCATCAGTTGGCAGTGAGCACTCGAAGAGTTGGCACGACCCAAGGTGTAATTCCAAGAAGTTTTGTAAAGCTGGGGTAAAGTGCACCGCACAACCTAAGCTTCCAATAGGGACACATTGATCAAAACAAATAGGAACCGGGCACTGATTTAATGTGTGTGTGCACCTGTATATAAAGCATGTACACAGAATGGTAGGTGATATTTATATAAGACAACTCAGAGCAGAAGAGAAGGAATGGTTCAGCACTGCTATCAGGGTTCAGGGCTACCAAGCCCCCCACCCTACCCCCACACCCCAAAATAGCATTCAATGTTTTCAGTTCTAACTCACTGCACTATTGTGACTGTAGAGCAGAGTAGAAATCTCCCCTTAGGACTCCCAAGACTGTAGATGTGTATGGAAGCAGACGTATCACACATTTGTCTCTTGCAGAGCAGATAGGGGGATTCAACCACCTACCATTTGGTTAGCAGCCCATCACTTTTGACCAGGGCCCCTGTTGGGCTGGTGTGGGAGAGAAGTCACCCGCGATCCTTCCCTGATTCCCTCTAAACTCACTCGCACCGAGTCATCCAGAACCACAGCAAACCCACAGGAGAGTGTAGAACCGTCTCTGTGGGTTTCCGTGCCTGCAGCCCTTTAAGGGCGTACAAAGCCTGGTCTTTCTCCAGCAGAGCCCCTGGTCGTGTGGAACTGCTGATGTTTCCGTTAGCAGCTCATTCATGATTCACCACTCCACTAAGGCGACCTGACTTCATAAGCACCAATGAATTCCTTCATGCGTAGAACCACACAGAGACTCCTGATTGCCACTCTGAGATGGTGGGATGGAAGGGAAGATGGTTGTTTTTTTAATCACACAAAATTGCTGACTATGCGGCGCTGAGAAGGCAAACGGCAGGCATACTCCAGCCAGCATCTCCTGAGAACTCCCTGTGCCAGCAGCCATAGGGCTCTGTCAATGCGCAGCCCGGCGACCGTGCGCTGAGTCCGTGCCGGACCGGGCCCCCGCCAGCGCAGAGGGAAAGAACGCTGCCGCCTGCTCGGCCACCATTCCCAGGACACGTTGCAAATCACACTCTTGTGACCCATTGAGTTTTCACGGGCTGATTTCATCAGTAGATCGCCAGACCTTTCTTCCTCGCTCATCCTAACTTGGAAACTCCACTGAGCCACCACCATCCTCACTGATTGGAAAGAGGCACTAGTACAAGCCCCAAGGATGGACCCAGGCACAGAGAGGGTCAGCGATTGCACGCAGAAGCTCAGTGTACAGCAGGGACCGTCTGTCTCTACAGCTAATTCTCCTACCTTCCTCCCCAGTGCACTCAGAGCTGCACCTCAGGGAGCCAAGACACAGCTTGTCTGAGGACAGAACTCCTTCAGAACAATCAGGAAAAGGTAAACATCCAAGTAGGAAAAAAGGTAAGAGATATCATCAGATAATAGACAACTCAATCAAATACCACAATTTTCTGACCATTTGATGCACACACACACACACAAAGTGGAGGGGGAAATGAGAGTGCATCTTATGGTCCAAAGGTGTGGTACCCCAGAACATTTGCTTAGGATTCCATGTGCCAACTTACTGTCCACTGCTGTTTGCACACTGCGGATTGCTGTGCGTTCAGGAGGAGTTCCACCTCCTGGAGTCTCACTGTCAGTCAGGTCACATGGTCAGAACAGCGCACGCCTCCCCTCATTTGTTAATGAAAGTGATGATGGTTCTTAACACCACTGTTGAGTTTATGCTGTTAAATATTCCCGTATCATACTTTATTTTAATAGGTATTTAAATACTGGTACTATTTGGTTCAGAAAATTTTCTTATTTTTCTGCTCTAGAAACTGCGTGTGTCTTATGGCCAGGTGCATATTATGGTCTGAAAATATATAGTAAATATATGAATGAGTGTCAACTGGTTTAACTGCCAACTGTCAGAGGAAGGCAAAGACAAGGTGATAACCAGCTTGCTTATCAAATTGGCAAAGAAAGACTGCTATAACAACAATCCCAGACCCTGCTCAAACGGGACTCTCTGGCCTGCAGCCTGATGTAGGAATCCAGGTCAAGCACACCACCTCAGGGTCGGTCCCTCACAGCTCACGGGCCATGAGAAAACCATCATGAATGTGTTTCCCAAAACCGTGCAGCCAGTTCATGACACGCCAGAGAAGGAATGACATGTTCTTGCCTGGATTCTTCATCTCTGCTGGGCTCTCACTCCCTCTGGCCCCTCAGCAGTAAGCCGACAGAAGACTGAGCTGCGCTCTTGGGCAGAGATCCAGCCCCAGAGATCAGGCCGACAACACATCCAGGCTCAATGGAACAACAAAAGATCTAAAATGGAAAGTTTGATAAAGTGCAGTGTGACCCACAGGAAGTACGGAGGGCCAAATGAAGGTTGAACACAATAGTGAGAGAGAAGGAAAGTGAGAGGAAATAAAGAAAGAACCAGGAGGCAAGAATAGGCATGCACATATATAAGTATATTAGCATCTAAAGACAGGGATAGAGATCTTTGGACCTATCTTTATGTGTTACGTATTAAGGTAGCAGACGGGCATTGGGCCTCTACTCAGATCCTCTCTCACCACAAGAACACTTTGTTCTAGTCAACTGGCTTTCCAGGACGCTCGCCTTCCCGACATGATCGCCCAGACAAAGTGGTGCAAGATCAAATATGGTGAAGAAAACTGACGGTGCCCAGCTGTCCAAATATAGAGCACCTGTGGTCTTAAAAGGTTGACATTAAACAAGCAACCGTTTAGTGGGGAAGCAACAAAGCCCACATGGAAGAAACACATCAATCCATGAGGGGTCTAAGGGATCAGGTACAGGCATAAGAAGACCCCCAACAAACAACCATTTTTAATGTGAACCAGGTAGGGTTGGACTGAATACCCAAAGCCCATTTGTCGACAATAAGACATCACATCAAAGAAGGGCCACAAGGAAGGGACAAACCAGCCAGGGTGCAGAATAGCACGAACAAAACAAACAACATTCCTCTAGTTCTTTAACGCTTCCCCCACCCACCACTTCAATGACCCCAGTTATAGCTTACAAATCTGACTAGACCAGGGCATGTATACTGGTTCAAATGAGAGCTTTGGACACACGGAATCCAGGACAGATAAATCCGTCAGGACCAATAATGGAAGTAGCAATACTCAGAGAGCACGGGGAAGGTATGGGGAGAGGGGAGAAAGGGGAAACAGACTGCAGCAATTGATGTGTCACCTACTTGATCCCCTCCCCATATACACACAAGGGAAACAAACAACAGAAATGTGGAGGGTAACAGTGGGTGGTGTAAGGTGTGAAAAATAAAAATAATTTATAAATGATCAAGGGTTCACGTGGCGGGGGGCAAAGGGAAGAGAAAAAAGAGGAGGTGATACCAAGGACGTAAATAGAAAGAAAAAGTTTTGAAAATGTTGATGATTACATATGTACAAATGTGCTTCGTACAAAGGATGTATAAATCTTTGTAAATAGAATGATGTATTTACAAGAAAGGGAGGGAGGGAGGGGGAAGAAACAGATCAGGCTGAAGCTACTGGTGACTCTGAGTTCCATGCACAGGCTATGCGAGTTTGGGGGAAAACAGAGTGAGGTGTGTGACTGCTGCCTTCTGTTTTTCCAGGTGTCCTCTGCTGAGTCCTTAAGGAGCAGGCCAGTAGGTCCCCAGGGCTATTTCTTTTTACCCTCCCCCACTCCCACCAATTACTCCTCTCTCCCCCCCCCCCCCCCCATTTTAAGTGTGCCCCCTGTTTGACAAAAAGGGAGCCTCTGCATCTGTCGCTGAGGTCCCTTGCGGCTGCTGGCTGGATTCATGTCTAAGATCAGGACACCCACCTGCTGCAGCTGCTGCCTGCTCTTGCTCCTGCTGCTGCTTCTCTTCCTGCGGCTGCCCTTGAGGCTCTGTGCTGGGCCAGAGCCCCCACGGGGTGGGGAGTGGAGGTGGGGGGAATGGACTGAGAGAAGCACAACAGGAAGGGCGGCCTGTGAGAGGCAGCCAGGGCCAGGCTCCCGAGCAGAGAAAGTGAAACTGCACAGCAGAGGGAACAGGAAGCTGAGCAGAACCCAAGGCTCCTCCTCTGAGCCTGACCAGGCTGCTGGCCCTGTAGAGCCGGACACAGTGTTGGGGCTGCCGGCCAGGACCGACCCAGGAGGAGGGGCCCAACAGTCCAGCCGCAGGACCCACAAGGGCTCAGCTGCCCGCATCTGACCGCCTCCCAGCCCACTTCACCCTCCCCACGCCTGTCCCATTTCTATACATTTGAACGTGTCCTAAAGTTGTACTGCATGGACAGTTGCACAACTGAATCCATTTCCTGAAAACGGCTGGGCTTTAAAACAGACACATGGACCTGAAGGAGATGTGAAGGGACCCCAAGTCCTTAGCATCCGTGAGGGTAAGAATGACCCCGGGAGAACATGGAAAGAGACGGCAAGCAGAGACTGAACCTGAGCTGGCATCCTGCAGAGAGGTTGGCAGACCTGGAAGCTGAGGAGCAGGGGGGAGCAAGCGAGGGTTTGGGATCCAGGTCCAAGTCAGGGCCTGGCCCAAGACAGGATCTAGAACAATCAGAAGCCCGACTCAGCAGCTAAAGGAGAGGCAGGGGACCCTCTTTCCCAGGGCCCCCTTCATAGCTCTCGGTGGTGCCAAGACACACACCTGGCCAGTGACTGAAAGGGAGGAGGTTTGGGTCCACTCAAAGGAGCCTTGGAAGAAAGTCTGGGAAATCGACCTGGGGACATTCAGGCATTGACCACACTGGAGCAGTTCTGCGAGGATGTGGAGTTGCTAGGAAGCAGAAGCACCTGGATCACAGCTTGTTTGCAAAGTGTGCATTGTCATGACAGTTGAGGATTCAATCACTAATTCACTGACACCTTTTCTCCTCCAGCCCCCCAAATCCCTCAGAAGAAAGATTGGGTACTGGGTTCTAGGGTCTATTGACCCAGTTGTGAGGATCATTTATTTTATTTTACTTTTTAACCTTGAGTCATAAACCACACTGACCAGTCAACATACTTCAAGGTCTCTTTGCCTGAGCAAACAAGACTGTTGTTATGTGTCTTCTTCCAGCCTTTCCAACGGTCAGTCCAGGACCGCTCAGGACCTGTGCTTGTGAACAATGCATGTTGCCATCTGCCTGCCGGCCCCCAGCTCACACAGCCCGGGGCAGCCACCTTCCAAGGGGACAGCGAGGAGAGGTAGGCTCTGTCCAGCAGTGCACAGTGCTGCAGACCTTGTGCCCGGGCTCTCCTTGCCCCATGGAGGCTGGGATTTGAGGATAGTTATGCCCATGATGCTCAGTTCCCTCAAAGGACCCTCAAAGGAGTACACCCAGCCCCCTCACACCCCCTTCCCTACACACACTCAGGGTCAAATATACATATACAGGAATACCCACACATGTAGGTACCCCCAAGTAGACACAGGACTCTACACTAGTGAAGGTGGCCTCATCCGGGTCCTGGAATCTCGAAACTTCCAATCCAATTGCTGCTCCTGTTTTGGGGATGAGCACAAATACAAACATAAGCAGAGGGATACAAACCTCTCCCACTCTGGAGTTCAAAAATTCACTTAGTGCACTTCCTAGCGTATCTGGCTGGAGAAAGATGAAGCTTTCTATTCCCACAAAGAATTACAGTCTCAGAAACCCACTTGGTCAGTTCTCCTCTGTTCCATGGGGTCCTTGTCAGTTGGCATCAACTTGGTGGCATTAGTGAGTTGAGCACATCTATTAAGAACTAGAGGCGGGGGTCCCTGGAACGCACTTGGAAGACCATGGCTCTTCCCTGGCCCCGGGTTGCAGTGTTTAGCCTCAATTCCTAGACTCTGTTTGGGTCCATGCACCCACCCTTCTGGTGTGAGGTACACTCTTCATGCCCGTTTCTCTACCTTTCAATCATATAGAGACAGAGTCCAGGTGTGTTTATCAGTTGTTCAGACTCTGCCAAAGGAGGCCTAGAGAAGTGAAACCATTAAGTACAAACTGCAGAGTAGGGTCCCTGCCTGCTGCTTCCCCTGTTCTGAACGCCTGAGTGATCTCAGTGAGTTCCATGTGACAGAATTTCATGTCACCTTCATAAAGAAGTGTTAAGTCTAGCCTGTCAATCAGGTCACAGCCTGATGATGCTACCTTGTGGACCTGACCTTCTCATGGGGATTCTGCCTACTTTCTCTCTCTCTCTCTCTCTCTCTCTCTCTCTCTCTGCTTTTGTCTTCCTGTTGACAAGCTATTTGGAGATTTTATGAGCTCTTCGAGAGCCACTCTCTCTCTGTTTCAACTTCCCTTTGAAGGGCCACCCTTGGAGAGCTGGAGGGACCACATTGGAGACGTATGCCAGTGCTAGGATGTTTCCACCTCCACTCCATCCACAAGACTTTGCATCCACCAGCCGTTGATCTTCCTGCATTCTCCATCACTGTGTGTTGCTGCGTAAGTCTTACAGGGATTGATGAACTAGTATCAGACTTATGGAGTAACATGGGATGGATGGACTTGATTTGCACTGGGTGGGGATGTTTTAATATACAGTTATTCTTCTATATAAAGTTCTCTCTGACCCATCTATAAGAGTCCCTGGATTTGTTTCTCTAGTCCACCCAGACTAGCACACAGCCCTTTCCTCTCCCTGACATAGCCTATTGTCCTCTCTCAGATTTCAGGGAAATAGTCAAAGCTCCATTTTCTCCCAGAAGCTCCTCTGACTGCAGTATATCACATGGCTATACATTCCTGACTTCTCTGCCCACACTCAGCACTTGTCTGAGGCCTGTCACAGGGAAGGCTTCCTGCTTCTTCCCTAACTGTGGGTCAGAAAGCCAAGAATATCCTCCTCTGTGGCTCCCTCAGCTCTGGGACTGGACGCCGGAGCCTAACTGGTCAGTCTAGGTTACCCAAAGTTCCTGGGCAGCCTGTGGGCCTGAGAAATAGAACGATGTCTGTTTTTCTCTTTTCCTTTCTTCTTGCAGCCATCAGGGCAAGGAGGGAAAAGATGGATGTCACTTCCTCCTGCATGACGGGGCTTCAAAAAGTTTGTGGAAGGTTTGAATACAGGGGCTATGGGATTTTCCCAGGAAATTTCTGAAATCCTCTTTGTATTCAGACCCTAAAGCTGTGAACAAAATGCAAGTGCACTTTGGGTAGTGTGGCTGTTCCTGTAGTTCATTGCCGTGATCTTGTTTCCTCTGCTGATGCAGCCACTGTGTCTGTCCATCTCCTTGAGGTCCTTCCGTTTTATTGCTGACTCTCTGCTTGACCCGACAGGATGTCCTTCTTCAGGGTCTGTCCTCTATTCACAGCATGTCAAAGTATGTAAGACAAAATCTTGCCCTACTGCCTCTAAGGAGCACTCTGGTCTTACTTCTTCTAACACAGATCAGTTTGTTCTTTTAGCAATTTCGGTACTTTCAATATTCTGCTTCAGCACCACAATTGGGAGGTGTGGTAGTTAGGTAATTTTATGCCAACCTGAAGATGTGTGAAAGGGTAGGGTGGAATCTAACCTGTCAATCAGGTCGCCGCCTGATGCTATCTTCTCCGGGTGGGGATGGCGGGCTCCTCTGTAAGGAGAACCCTGGGGACTTCCCTTTCAATCTGTCCCTGACCCAGAGAGCTGAGGGAGCCCTGTCATGTTTGCACAAACCTTGACTCCACATGAGTCTGTGTGCTCCAGTTTGTGATCTTCCTGCATTCTGCCTCATTGCCTGCGGCTTTCTGAGCTCTGAAGGGGGCACTTAATCACCGATATCAGATTTGTGGACCATAAAGCTCATTCTTGTGCATATATGAATGTCAACTACACTCAAATAGAAGAGCTTTAGATCAAAAGTAATTATATATCAAGAAAGCAGCCCAGTCCAGTCCGAGTTATTTATTTCTTGAGTCAACCCAGCCTAACATAGGTGGCTTATAAGGACAGAATGTTGTGGAGGCTGGGAGGCTGAAGTCAGGGTGTTGGCTGGCAATGTTGATTCCATCAGCCTCTGGGGATGGCCACTGACCTTTGGCCTTCGTTGGCTTTTAGATGCATCACTTTCATCTCTGAGACTATTATTGTCTTTCTGTACCTCTTTCTTCACGAGGATACTCATGGTATTGGATTAGGACCACCTCATAGGACTCATGTTAACTTCAGAGATGACATCTTCAAAGGCCCTATTTCTAATCGAGACACATGTTTTTCACAATCTCAGGTACCAAAGTTCATGATCAAGCTATCTTTGGGTCACAGGGAACACAATCCAATCCATCACACCATAAAACGGTGGCACCTCCACCTAGAGAGAACTTTGACCTTAGTGTGAACAAGTGGTCTTCTTGGGTTTCTTGGAGGTCCCAGCTACTACTTCCTGGGACTGGCAGAAGTCTTCCAGATGGGAGGGAGAAATACACACACACATATGTATATATACACACTTATACATATACATACATATATGATGTTATTGGTGGCTCTTACAACTCTTATCACAAGCTATACATACATCCATTGACATCTGCTGCCACCATCATTTTCAAAACATTTTCTTTCTACTCGAGCCCTTGGTAGCAGCTCATTTCCTCCCTCCCTCCCTCATGTATCCTTGATAATTTATTAAAGTTTTTTCCATATCTTACACCAACCAATGTCTCCCTTCACTCACTTTTCTATTGCTTGTCCCACTGGGAGGGTATTATATATTGATTCTTGTAATAGGTTCTCCCTTTTGCCCCCACCTTTCCCTTCCCCTCCTGGTACTGCTACTGTCATTATTGGTCCTGAGGGGGTTCTCTGTCCTGAATTCCTTATGTTTCCAGATTTTTACCTGTACCCATGTACGTGTTCTGGTCTAGCCAGATTTGTAAGGTATAATTGAGGTTATGATAGTTGGAGGGAGAAAACAATAAAGCATTAGATGGAAGTTCTATGTTTTGTCAGTGCTATACTGCACCCTGACTGGATCATCTCTTCCTTGTAGCCCTTCTGTGAGGGGGTCTCCAATTGTCTAGAGATGGGCTTTAGGTCTCCACTTTGCACTCCCCTCATTCACATAGATATGATTTTTTGTTCTGGGTCTTTGATGCCTGATATCTGATTCCATCGACATCTCATGATCACACAGACTGATGTGCTTTTTCCATGTGGGCTTTTTGCTTCTCAGATAAATGGCCACTTATTTGTCTTCAAGCCTTTAAGATTCCCAATCTTATATTTTATGATAGCCAGGCACCATCAGCTTTCTTCACCATATTTGCTTATGCACCCACTTTGTCTTCAGCAGTTGTGTTGGGAAGGTGAGCATCACAGAATGCCAGTTTATTAGAACAAAACATTCTTGAGTTGAAGGAGTGCTTGAGTAGAGAACCAATGTCCATCTGTTCCCTTAATACTTAACATATAAATATATGTACATAGATCTATTTCCCCATCAATACATATAAATATTTATATATATATATATATATATATAAGCCTATGTAGAGACCTCTATAAATGTCCTTTGCTCCCTAGTTCTTATCTCTATTTCCTCTTACTTTCCTCAGGTCCCACTATGATGTTTGCCCTTCGTTTGGCTTTTGTTAATTCCTCTTAGCTACTTTGAACTTTATCAAGCCCCACCAGGCATCCTACACCCTCCTCGTGCTATCAATTTTAGATTGCTTGTCGTTCCCTTTCCCTGGGTTGGTTGATGACCCTGTCCTTTCCCCTACCTTCCCCTCTCCTGTGACCCCAGAACCATTGGTCTCATTGCTTTTTCTTTCTGGTTGTTTATCCAATTTATCTAATCTAGACAGATATGCCAAACCAATATTAAGTACAAAAGCAAAACAAAACAAAAAACAACAACAACAACAACAACAAAGTAAAGCCTATAAAGAGTTTGCGGTTTGTTTGTTGACCTTTATGGATGTTTTCCAGCCGAGTCCAATGAGGCACGTGCCCTACCCTTGACGTTTATTTTGGGGATTTCTCAGGGACTTCCTATGCTCCCCTTGCTCCCTTGCTGCTCTGTTGCGTGTCCTTAGTGTTTTGCCCCAGTTTGGTGGAACCAGAGGGGGCACAATTCCTGCACTGTGTCTCCAGTGTTGTCCCCCGTTGTGCTCTTGGTCAGTGAGGGAAGTCGTGCCTTGTTGCGGGACTGACCTGATGGTCCTTTCTGTGCATTGGCCGCTCTGAGTGGCAATCTTGTCCTCGGGGCTTGGTGGGCCAGGATGTGTTCCACTCCCTATTTCTCTCTCCTCTCCTCTTAGTTTGCTCCCCTGTGCTCAGATCATAGGTGTCCCTCTCCCCGAGTCGTAGCTTCAGTGCTGTCCTCTGTAGTGCTTTCTTCTTTGGCAGGGATGAGGGGTGTTCACATAGCTAGGATTGGGACTGGTCCCATGGACCTCCCCATGGGCTTGCTGCTCTGTGCCAGATCTCTGGGTTGAGATCTGGTTCCCCTCTCCCGCTCTTGCTGAGATATAAAAAGTACCCCCCTCCCGGGTGGGTTAGTGCCCTTTCCCTCATTACCCATGTCTGCTTGCTTGCTTTATTTATCTCCCCCTCTTTTTAGTTGACTGCCATATGTAACCCTGGACTAGGTCTGGCCTCTGCCATAGTGCCAGGACCCCAGGAATGTAGGCATACCGTACCCTTTCCCCTATGCCACTTTTGCTTTGTAAGCTCACCTCAGTGGTCTTGTGTTGTACTTGTAAGACAAGTATATTTGTGCAGTTTCCTCTCACAAACACATGCACACATACATACACATATACACACACAAACACACACATATGCACACACATATACATATATATGCATATGCACACACACTCAAACACACATACATACATATGCACACATATACACATACGTATACATACGCACGCACACATACACACACTTCAAGTCTATTTTGACTCACAGAAACCCTACAGTGGTTTTCTAAGACTCAACATTTACTAGCAAATAGCCTCATCTTTCTTCTTTGAAGCAGCTTCCTTTGAAAGTCCAACCTTATAGAACGCAGAGCTCTTTAGTCAGAGCACACTGTTAAGCAACTTTATTTTCAGGGTAATCCTCAGGGTGAGGGGTGTGGACAAGCTCCTCAATCATCTCCTCTGGGCTTGGTTGGGCAGGCCCTTAAGGCAGAGCAGATAGAGTCAATGCTTCACTCTTGTGGGTGTTATCCCCAGGCCAGCGCCGTGTCTCAGCAGACCTAGGACAGAAGACCTCAAGTGGGGGCAGCGACCTCAACACCGAGACCTTAACAGCAGGTTGGACTTGCCTCTCCTCTTCCTTCATCTCTGATGGTCATTGGTGTGGCTTCTATTGGATGCGGTCATGTCGGTATTCAGCTCATAGTCACCGCATGCAAGAGCAGAATGACTCCATGAAGTTTTCTAGGCTGGGACCCAGAGAGGCGTTAGATCGCCAGGTCTTTCTCCCGCAGATTGACTGGGCGGATTAGAACCTGCATCCTTTGCATCAACAGCCGGGTGCACAACCATGACACTGCTCAGGCTCCTGCCTTCCAGCATTTCTGTTCATTATTACTATCTTGTGCCTTCCCCGGGCCTAGAAAGAGAGAGAGAAAAAAATAATGAAGACATCAGATTTTCAACACGACAGTTAAAAAAAAAAAACCTGTTAGGACCACCCAAACCACTCACTGTGACTTTCCTCCTCTTTCTTTTTCACATCCCTGACTCGGCTTTATGCTCCGTTCTGAGGCTTTGCTGCAAGCCTAGCTGGTTCCTCTGATCTCTGAGCCTTATCATGCCCCAGGCCTCCTTTAGCCTCACATTAAACATTCAGAAAACATTTTTTTAAATTGTTATTAATAACCATTTTATTAGGAGCTCTTATAGACATTATAGCAATCCATGATTCAGTGAGCTCAAGCATAGTTTTACAATTGCTTCCACCATCCGTGTCAAAACATTTTCTTTCTTCTTGAACTCTTGGCTACCACCTCCTTTGTACCCCCACACTCCCTGCCACCGCTACCCTCCAGGAACCCTTCCGATTACACCGTCCAATGTATCCCTTCACCTGCAATTCCATCATATTTTAAGATAAGCTGAAACCGAAACCAAATGTCTGATTTTGTCACACATTTTGAGAAGCACATCTTCAGATTTTGTCCAGCCCACAAGACTGGAAGCCAGCTCTGCTCTGAAACCACCCAGCAGCTCTGAACCCCCTCGTCAGTTCCTGCCTCTGAGCCCTAGGCAGAAGGAAGTGAAAGGAGACAGGGCCTGACATGGGACAGATGTGCCCAGGTGGTGGTTGTTGACAGCTTTTTACATCCATCTTTGTATTTTAGGTGGGAGGCGGCATCGGAGCCTGAGAGCGATTTGTCTTTGAAGATGAAACATTTGACAAGCAGGGAGTAAAATCTCTCTCATCTCCTCCAGAAGCCCAGGTGTTGCAGGAGGTGAGCCATTGGGCCTCTCACTTCCAGGTCAGCAGTTCAAAGCCACCAGCCCTTGTTGTCATGGTTCTCGTTGGGTGTCGTGGAGTCTGTTCCCATGCCTGGCAATCCTCTGTATAAGGGAACGAAGCACCCCCCAGTCCGTGCCATCTTCACAGTGAGTTTAAGCCCGTGGTTGCAGCCACTGTTCCATCACAGAGGGGTCTTCCTCTTTTCACTGCCCCTCTCCTTTCCCAAGCACGATGTCCTTCCCCAGGAACCATGTTTCTTCTGGCAACACGGTCAAAGCATGTGAGACAAGTCTCACTGTCCTTGCTTCTAAGGAACATTCTGGTTGTGTTGCTTTCAAGGCCACTTTGCTAGTGCTTCTGGCCAACTACTTAGCAGAAGGTGCTGCCAGGTGTCGTGGTTACACCTGGCATGGTTCCTTGCAAAGTCAGCCGTTTGAAACCAGCAGCCAGTTCTTCAGAGAAGATACGACTTTCTGCTCCCCTGAAGAGTGATGGTGGTTCTACTCTGCCCTCTGGAGTTACCCTGAGTGGGGAGGGGCTCCATGAAGATGGAGTCACGGAAACACAAGGAAGCAGTTCCACCTGCCTGACAGGGTCCCTCGAAGTCAGAATCCACGATGGTGGTAGGCCTGTCTTGCGTTGGTCTCTTACATTTTTGCAGGGTCGCCTACAATGCAGGTATTTCACTGAGGAGCTTCACAGACAGCCCACGCATTCTAAGACAGATGCAGCAGAGAAGATTGTGTTCAGAAAGTATGCCAGCAAGGGAATCCCAGAAGTGTCCTACAGACTGTCTTTGGGGTGTCTTGTTTAAAATCAGCACACATAGAAAAGAGATACTTTTTACCTTTGGCATTTCCAATTTGAAGAGTCACATAGAGATGCTTTACATTAACTCAGGTTTCAAGGGCTGAGCCCCGGTGGCGTAGTGGTTGTGCGTGGGACTGCGGCCCACTGGGATGGAAGTTCAATTCCAGCAGCGGCTCCACAGGAGCAAAGGCTGGGCCTCCTGCTCCCACCACCAGAGGGCAGTGATGCCCCCCCCCCAAAAAAAACATGAACTCAGGTTTCAGAGTACCCTGGGAAACACCTGTTGATCATGAGCAGTGAGATGAAACCACCAGGTTCTTAGCCCAGTTTCAGGAGGTCTTTGTCAACTAATGACGCAGTAGAACTTAGCTTTTGATCATGAACAGTCAGGTAAATAAGACTCTCCATTTTATTTGCCCCTTTCAAGTGATATCTGCAGCCAGCTTGTCTACTTTTGATCAATGTATGGGGTTATAAATAGTCCCTATGGATAGGGACTAGTACCTTAGGCCAACTGTATTTTGTTATTTTGAACTACCTTCAATAAAATAGCTTGGGTTACATCAGTACAGTCTGGTAAGATTCTATATCAGCAGTTCTCTGCCAGTGGGTCGCGACCCCTGTGGGAGTTGAAAGACCCTTTCACAGGGGTCGCAAGATTGATAACAGTAGCAAAATTAGCTATGAAGTAGCGATGAAAATAATTTTATGATTGGGGGGGGGGGGAATCACCACACATGAGGAACTATATTAAAGGGTCCCAGCACTAGGAAGGCTGGGAACCACTGTTCTCTGTGGTGAGCCCAGAGCATCGATGAGGGAAAGTTCACCAGTTTGCATCAGCATTAGGCAGTCAAGCAAGTGTCCCAGTGAGGTCAGTGAACTCAGCAGGCTGAATCGAGTTTCGAGTTTCGTTAGGTGGTTGGGAATCGGGGGATGGTGAGTGGGAGTCGACTTTCTTCACTGACAAGGAGATTCATGAAGAATTTGAGGTGCCAAATTCTCAGTCTCTTATTATCTGTCCATTTATCACTACTGTGTTATGAGGTCTCCTATTCCCACCCACCCCATCCCACATTCAGTGTCTCCATCTTAGCCTAAGAGTCGGCGCGAATAACCTTGGTTGGTATTGCCAGACAAGACTGATTCTTTCGATCTTCATCCCAATAAGCACAGGACTCCCAGAGAGAAAAGATGCCTCAACGTTCGGCATAGAGGTCTTTGGGTTTGCCATCTGGGTCTTGATTAGGAAATTCAATACTTGCCAATTGCTACGATGACTCTGTAGGGGCCGTTAGAATCAGTCAACCCTGGCTGTCTAACCACCTACACCCAATCCTACCATCCATCGGCTTTGTCTTAAATCCATGAATTCAATAGCCTGTTTTTGTATTTTAACCGGCTCACACCATTTTCCCCAAAAATCTTGGTGGCAGAGTGGGTTACACATTGGCCTGTGAATTGCAAGGTCAGCAGTTTGAACCCCCCAGATGCTCCAAGGAGAAAGAGAAGGCTGTCGGTTCCTCCACATGATACTCTGGCCTACAGGGTTGCTATGATGGGCAATCAAAATAACACCAGAGGGCTTGGGTTGCGTTTGGGGCATATAGCTTTCATCGGGGCTGGGAGAGGGGAGGGTTGTCAAGCAGCATGGTCTAAGTTACTTTCTCAAACCTGGAAGGTGAGTGATTCAGGCACTTGCATGTAGCTATAACTTAACATTTGTTGATGCTCTCTTGTATTTGATTTTATGAAAATATATATCACAATACGCTTCTCACTTCTAATTGTTGGTGGATATTTGAGTCTTCAGTTTGAGGATAGAAGAGGGAAGCGCCTGAGGGCATGTTGATTCTAAATTTTAGAAAATACCCAGCCATTTTGAAAGAAGAATGAAGACAATTTTGAAAGAAGAATGAAGACAATTTTCATTCCCAAAAGAAGAGGATGAGAGTTCTCTTGGTTGTGCGTCCTTGTCAACGCTTGGTAGCCCAGGGCTGCGTTCATTCTCTGCAGTCTGTTTGGTGTGTATATTTCCTCCTGGTGGTTTTCATTTGCATCTCCTGGAATCAACTGAGGTGAAGGCCTTTTTCCTTTGTTGTGTGAATTTTTCCTTTTCTTTCTTCTTTTTCAATAGTAAAATGCCTTACAAGCCACTTACCACTTTCATTGTCTTTTTCCTGATTTGCTAGTTCTTGAAGTTACTGAGAGAGGATGCTTTCTTGTTCTTCCACTCTGTCACTTGCCTTTTCATTCACATAATGATGTCTTCTTAATGAACAGACATTCTTAATTTCTATGTGGTCAATTCTATCAGTCCTTTCCTTAAGTTGTTTTATTTTCGTGTGCCTTGTTTGAAATATAAATCATGAAGATATTCTTGTATGTGATCTCCTTAAAGTTTGCCTTTCATTGTTATGCTTTTTATACCTATTTCTATAATATACAAAGAATTAGAGATTTTTGTCCAGGCTTAGTGGTTCAGACCCATCGGTCACTCTGTACCCTGTCAAAGATGTAATGATAATGAAACCCAGAGGAGCAGTGCTTAACTGTCCTATGGGGTCACTGTGAGGTAACATTGATTAGCTTTCGATGGGCTTTTCTTTTTGACACAAGACGCTACTTAATATATACAGAGACTACAAATTGGACACTGTAAAGCCAGAACACAGTGTGAGAAGACTAGAAAATAAAAATGAAACTTGAAGAGGCACATATATGGCAAGTATGAGGGAAATTTAGAGGTATGAAAATGAAATTTCTTAGCAATTTTCACAATATCTTGAAGGTCTAAATTTTCCTTCTTCAAATTATGCAATAAACATTTCAGAATATATCTTACTATATACATGTCACTAGATAATTCATGTTAAAATTTTCAAAATTGAAGTAGACTCCAAGCTTCTTTATAAGAAAAAGATGTAGCATTCCTTTTAAGTTTCTGTGTCCATTTGAAGACTTTGTGTCATTTTATAACAAGACTGGAACATTTTCATTTTAACAAAGGAGTTTGAACTCTGACATACTGTGTTAGTCTGGGGTGACTAGAGAAACAAACCCAGAGAGAATCATATGTGTACTATAAAGATCTTTATATCAAAGAGTAGTTGTACATTAAGAAAACATCCCAGTCCATTCCAAATCAAGCCCATAAGTCCAATATTAGCCCATATGTCTGACACCAGTCCATAAATTCCTCTTACAATACATTACAATTCCACTTACACAATACATTCAATGATGTCGAAACATGAAGATCGCAGGCCAGAGGGTGGAGAGTCTTGTGGGTCCAGGGGCAGTAGAAGCATCTCAGCGCTGGCATGGGTGTCCACATGGCTCCTACAGCTCCAGGGCTCTGTCAGCGCAGCTCCGTCTGGGTTATCATCAAGAATGTCTCAAAGCAAGTGTGTATCCTGCCTCCAGGGAGGAAGACAGGAGTTCTCAGCATCTTCTGGAGAAGGTCATGCCCACACATGCCTCCAGGGAGGAAGACAGGAGTTCTCAGCATCTTCTGGAGAAGGTCATGCCCACACAAAGGTATCATTGAATATGACCTGATTGACAGGCTAGACTCCACTACTTTGCAAGTTGAAAGCTTCTGTCACTACCACACGTACCGATTTTGGGTTTCGGAATATTTGAATTTCTATTTTATCAAACTCACTGCCAGGCAATCAATTAGAAGTCATAGAGATCCAATAGGACCGAGTGGAATTCTCCTGTGAGTTTCTGAGGCTATAAAGCTTTGTGGGTGCCAGAAGCCTCATATTTCTCTTATGCAGTGGTTGGTAGCCTTGAACAGCTGATCTTGTGGTTAGCAGTCAAATGCGAAGTCACTGCACCACCATGAATCCTTATTTACTATACTGTAACTCTAGTTTCTGGTCGTTTGCTTGTTTGTTTGTTTTTGTTTGTTTGTTTGTGGCTCCTTTTTAAGATCAGGACTGCTTGTTTTCAATTCCTAAGAAGATGTAGTGGTACTCGGGGAAAATTCCAAGTTCATGTCCTTTGCACTGTTCAAATATATGTGTGGATCAAAGGACACCATGGGAAATGTAACTTGTCCTAAATACTAGTACAACACAAGTGACTATAAATCAAGCCAGCATGCACGAGCTCTGGATGTCAAAAACCAGAGCTAGTAAGGGAAACTGGTGCCATTTTTTGAATCCACAGGTCAAATCCTACCCGGAAACAAGTTTAACACTTGAGGCACCAAAATAAATATGTGATGGACTGTAAAATTTTTGCAGCTGTTTCTTCTGAGTTGTGCCCCATCAGAAAATGAACTTTCTGAAGACTTTACACCTACAGGCTTTACTCTATTCACTTCGTTATGGTCAACTTTGAGAAGACAGTTCTTTCTCAGCCAGATTTTGAATGCCCTGTTGCCTGAAGGGATCATCTTCCAACACTGTCTCTGACAATATTCTGCTTCTATTCAATTGGCCTTGGGTAGCAGACAATGCTTTGATGTGTCTGCAACTCATTCCTCCAAAGTGGACAGCCTATTCCTTCTTCCTAGCCTGTTCTTAGTCTGAAAGTTCATCTGAAACCTGTGCATCTTGGGCGACTCTGCTCATCTTTGAAATACCAGACTTCTAGTGTTCTGATTTTGGGCTACCCAGCTTCCTTTGGGTTTCTTTAAGAATGCCATAAACAGAACCTGTGTCTCGTAATATTCTTTTGGTATCCCCTGGAGTGATGAGATGTGGGGGAGGGAAGGCCTTGTATACATTTAAGATTATATCCCAATTTCCTAGTGGGTTTGTGTCTCTGCTGGGACTTTCACAAGGATTCTTAGTGATTCCTTCCTGTATCTCACTCCTTGATTGAGATAGCAAGGCTATTATGGCTGAAGCTGGACAACTGCCCTTCCCCAGGTCTGGGAAGGCTTTGCTTTCCCTTGGAAAGAGAACTTTGGTAGGGAAAGTTCTGATAACACTATTTCTCTCCCCTTCACCCTGGCTGGAGGCTTTTCTTAGGTTTTCACTATAAAAACTTGGAGGGGTTTTTTGAGTTAAAACTTAACAGTTTTGAGAGTCCCTGAAATGGTAGCCCCCTGGAGTTTCTCATTCTCACGATGGTGCACCCCCTAACCCCCAGGAGTTCATCAAACTTACTCTGAAGTGGATCTTTCAACTCAGAGCTGGAGAAAGATGAAGCTTTCTACTCTTGTCCAAAGGTAAGAGTCTCAGAAATCCAGAGGGACAGTGCTGCCCTGTCTTACAGAGTCCCTGTACAGTCTCTATAAGCCAGAATCGACTTGATGACAGTGAGTTTGGATTGCGTTTGGTGCAGATCCCAAGGCATCTAGCAGCACCAGGTTATAACCACAGTGGCCTCTGATCTTGGCTCTGATTCCTGTAGTTCCCTGTCACTCTGGAATTCAGAGTGACAATTCACTTGGTGATAGCGATTCTCAGATGTGAACAGGGAAAGTCATCAATTTTGATTTGCTCAGCTGTTTTCTTAATGTAAGAATGGGAGTGACAAGTTCGAAGCACTTTAAATCTTGGCGCTAAAAATCAAAGTCTAAAAAGCTTTCTAAAGCTTTAAAGAAGTTTATTCTAGAACTCTCTCTTTTGGTTTCAAAATTTGACTTTATTTATACCTCCTTCTAACTTATCAAATGTGACCTTATTTTCTGACACGCCTTAGTTACAACAACAGTAATTAATCTCCCGTCCAGCCATTTTGCACATTAGTGACATATCTCTGACAGTAAAGAATACTGAGATAAGAAGGAAAGGCCACACTAGCCTTGATAGTTTCACAGTCAACTTGACTGGACCAGGATGCTCAGTGGGTTAGCAGATATGTATTGATGCAATTTGACATCTATATAATGGTGTACTCATCCTCTATTTTGTGATTAGATGCGGCCCTCTTCCATTTTCTCATAACACCAATTACAATAAGTGAGGGGTACTGTGTTAGGCAGGGTTCTCTAGAGAAACAAAACCAGAACACTTACAAATATGTGTGTGTGTATATACATATATATATATACATATACAGCAATAAGGAATATAATGGGTAATTAGTCCCCACAGTAGTACAGAGGGTTCAGTTCAACTCACTTTTGTAGAACAGTTAATATACTGAAGATCCTTCAACTCATGGAGGCTATTGGTCCAAGGTCAAGGAAGCAAATAGCAGAGTCTACCCTCAGGCAAGACAGACAGAGGCAGTCATAGGCAGCAAACAGTACAGCAACAGTCAGTGCTATCCGAGCATGTCAAAGAAGGCCTCAATGGGGTCTTGAGCTTTTGTGATGAATGCACAGCACCACGACCCACCAGCAGCATGGCAAAGTAGGTCTTGAAGAAGCTTCCATATCTAGTGATGCACAGCAAGGTGACAATCCACACAGTGGCTCAGCCCCCAAGTCGTGCAGCACATGGTTGAGGCAAAGAAATAGCTCAAGCAGCAGCATGCTGGTTGCATCACCAGGGAAAAAGAAAGATGAGATGCTGGCCTCGGAAAGCATTTATCTCAGTCTCCCTCCAATCCAGCTGCGACCTGATTAAACTCTGCCCACGTGTTTCTATGAAGTGCTAGTTGCCCCAATAAGCCTATTATCACAAGTAGCATTGTTTCATAGACAGAGAATGTAACCTGTTCATATTCTTTTTATTGTCGTTTACTTAGATTAATTCAGGGCCAAATATGTGGTATGTTTTTGTGCTTTTAAGGCTAAGCATTAAAATGGATCTACCTACCTACCTACCTATGGTAGTTACATAATCTGGTGTCAATTTGAGAGGATTATGAGTGAAGTGATGGAGTCTAGTCTTTCAATCAGGTCACAGTCAATGAGATCTCTGTGTGGCATGGCCTTCTCCTGAGAATTCTGGGAATTCCCGTTCCTCCTTGGAGGCAGAAGATACACTCTTTCAACTCACTCCCTGGGGAACAGTGCAGTTGACAAGACATAGGGAACTATGCTAGCATCCTGAACTGGAGAAGTCACATGGACATACCTTGATGCAACCAAACCTCTGAAGCCAGAGATGTCATGTGGAGACCCCTGCCCATGCTGCAATGCTTATACCACCACTGGATCCAAAGACTCTCTACCCACTGACCTGTGACTGCCCTGCATGTGGGGTCATTGCACATGTTTTGTGAGTCTTAAGAGGACTTAGTAGACTTTAGAGTAGCGGTGAGCTCAATCACAGGGACGATTATCAGCCAAATGTTCCAATATCAGACTATGGGCTTGATCTGTGCTGTGTGGGTATGTTTTCTTTCTCTTTTTCAATGATTTTACTGGGGGCTCTTACAGCTCTTATAACATTCAATACTTCATTTGTATCAAGCATATTAGTACACAGGTTGCCCTATACACTTCCAAATATTTTCTACTTGAGTCCTTGATATAAACTACTCTTTCCCCCTCCCTTTCAAAAAAATTTATAAATAATTTTATTGGGTGCTCATACTATTGCTGGGATGTTTTCTTAATGTACAATTACCCTTTATGTAAAACTTGTCGGGTGGACTTTTCCACAACTATTATACTCCAAATATTTGGCAAACTCTTTACCAGCATTTGTTATGGACGTTAGCTATACCCCCTGTAGTTCCCAGTTACTTAAGGCTTTTGTGTTGTCTCACTACAGAGCTAACTCCCCTGGTGTTAGGATGATGGTCCCCTTCCTCCGAAGCCTGTGGGCGGATTCACATGCTGATGTTAATGATCTCTAGTCTAACCTGCTTAGCCACATCCAGGAGTCTGGGGTCTGGTCTCATCACATGGGACCCTGATAGCTCCCTTTCCTATAATGTGTGCACAAGGCACAACCCCTTCCTGTGACGCATGTCCTTACCTGTAATTGGGGGCCTGGCTTGGCTCCAGAGGGTATATAGGGATGGGACGTAAGATAGAGTCTCTCTCTCTCTCTCTCTCTCTCTCTCTCTCTCAAGCCTGCTTCGTACCAGGTTGCCCCACATGGACCATCTAGCAAGGATGGGGTGAGCATGCATCATGAATAGATATATATGTAACTTCTAATTCTCTCTCTCTCTCTCTCTCTCTTATGATCTCTATATCGGTGTTATAATAAATAATAATTTTCGCTACACACTGCCTGTTGAACCCTTGCAGCAAGTATATCAGGGGTCTGATCACCCCCTGATAAAAACTCTGTTATAAACATGAGTTTCGATGGATTTGTTTCCCTAGTCTACCAGGACTAGCACACTATCCCTTTTTCTAAACTTAGAATCTGTATATCTTTGTTCCTTTTTAAAAATAAGCTTTATGATTAAAAATGGAAAGTAAAATACTTTATAGCATCCATGAAAGATTTGTCTACTTGCCTTAAATTTTACTTTTAAAATACAGGTATTGTGAATTTTACTTTCGATCTTGTTTAAATTTGCTCAATGCACATTTTTTTGTTTTGTTTCCAAGGGCTCCCCTGAAAAATAATGTTATATCTTTTGATAGGCACCATCAGCTTTCTTCACATTTTCTTATGCAGATATTTTATAGCCAATGCATTATGATCTTTGACTAATTGACTGCTTCTTCTGTGGGAATGGATTGCAGATCTAAGTAAAATGAAATCCTTGACCACTGCAGTCATTTCTCCATTTATCATTTTGTTTTCTTTATGTTGATGTGAAATCCATACTGGGCTGTAATCTTTGATTAATTTCTCCCCACTAAACAAGATGTTGGTCATCAGTTTTATTCTATTGAAGAATTTCCCTTCTATTCCTATTTTACTGAGTACTTTTATCAGGTGTTAGATTTTGTCAAATGCCTTTTCTGAATTGATATAATAATATAATTTCCTTTATTTATATGATGGTTTATATTCTTTTTCTAATGTCAAACCTTCCTTATGCCTATATGAATCCACTTGATCATGATGAATTATATTTTTGCTATGTTGTTGGATCCTATTGGCTAAAATTGTGTTGAGAATTTTTACATCTATGTTCATAAGATATATTGGTCTATAATTTTATATTCTTATAATATCTGCCTGGTTTTGGCATCAGGGTTATGTTCACTTCATAGGATGAATTGGGGAGTTTTCCATCTTTTTCTATATTCTGGTGTAGTTTGAGTAGAAGTGATGTCAACTCTTTTCTAAGTGGTTGATAGAATTCTCCTGTGAAGTCATGTGGCTTTAGACTTTTCTTTTGCAGAGTTTTCTAATAGCCTGATCTATTTCATATTTTGCTGTGGATACGTTAAAGTTGTCTACCTCAGCCTGTTCATTTACCTAGGTTGTGTGCTTGTAGAGATTTGTCCATTATTCCTACTTTTTCACATTTGTTGTGGTGCCGTCCTTCAGATTATTGTTATCCTTTTTTTTATTTCAGTTGGCTCGGTTATGATACTGCCCACTTCAGTTCTTACACATCTTCTCCTTCTTTTCCTTTGGTACAAACATGTCAGCAGTTTGTCAAGGTTGTAAATTCTCTCAAAGAACCAACTGCTTGCCCTATTATTTCTATCATTTTCCTTTTTTTCTGATTCATTTATTCCTGCTTTAATCTGCTATTTCTTTATTTTAGGCTAAAGGTTCATTTTATGCTTTTGTTCTGATTATTGCAGGTGCTAGGATAAGGTGTTGGTTTTGCTTTTCTTCTTTTTTTGATGTACACGAATTGCTGTAAGTTGCCCACTGAGCGCTGCTTTTGCTATGCCCTAAAGGTTTTGCTATGCTTCATTTCCCCCCTATTTCTTTCAAGGATCTTTTAAGTGGTTATTCATTGTTTATTCAATTTCTCAGTAGGTTTTTTTTGGGGGGGAGGGGCATCACTGCCTCTGGTGGTCGTGGGAGCTACCAGCACTGCCTGTGAGAGCCGCCACTGGATTTGAACCACCAAGCCCACGGGCCACAGTCACGCACTCAACCACTGATGCCACTGGGGCTCAGCCCTTCTCAATAGTTTTTTAAAGACTATTGTTTCATGTCTAACTTCCTATTATTGATTTCTGAAAGAACCCTAGTGATATAGTGGTTATGCAAACTCACTGCCTCTTAAGGTTCCTATCTAATTTTTAAGGTGCTGTAGTAATTTTGATCTTACCTAGAAAGTCCTGAAAAGAACAAAGTGCTGAAAGTAGACATTCTTACAAAGTAAACCATCGAGTCCTGGTGGCACAGGTACTACACACTGGGTTATTAACCAAAAGGTCAGCAGTTCAAAAACCACCGGCCACTCTGGGGGAGAAAAGCCAGACTTTCTACTCCTGTAAAGAGTTACAGTCTCAGAATTCTATAAGGATAGTCTACCCTATATTAAAGGGTCTATATGAATCAACATTGATTCAATGGAAGGAAATTTGCATTTGGGGGGGTTGTGTTTTTGTCTGGTTATAAGAAAAATTTTTAATATTTTTGGTTTACAGTTTAAAAATTATCTCTCCCTACCCACCCCCCCAGGGAGAAGAACAGAAATGTAGGTGAAGGGAGCCATCAGTCTGTATAAGATATGAAAATGACAATAATTTATAATTTATCGATTATATATATATAATTTTATATATATATAAAACTAAACCATCAAAAACTAAACCATAAAATTGATTCCAACTCATATAGGTCCTATAGATTTGAATTGATCTCTACGGTTTTTCAAAGAAGTAATTCTTTTTCTTTTTTAGGGGGAGGGAGCATCACTGCCTTCTGATGGGAGTAGGAAGCCCAGCCTTGCTCCTGGAGACCTGCTGCTGGATTTGTACCGCCAAGCCAATGGGCTGCAGTCCCGTGCACAACCACCATGCCACTGGGGCTCAGCCCCCAAAGCAGTAAATTTTTATGAAACAGACTGCTGCATCATATTCTTTGGAGTTGATTTCCAACTGCCAATCTTTTGACCAGTAGCCCAGTACTTAACCCACTAGACCACCAGTGGGCCTCCTAGTATACCTTTGTTTATCCTTTGCAGTCCATTTACTCTGGACTATCTCTCATTTCTGAACTCTTCCAGCCACCACACAGTGTCTATTTTCATATTGTATCTTTGTTTCTTAGAATGTTCACAGAGGATCAGAACACCGAGGAAGAGAACCTTCGGGATCAGTTTTTTCGTGAACTCATTTTCAGGATCTTCAAAGAAAACGAGGTGGAGATCACAAGTTCGATTAAAAGTCCCTTTCCTTTCCTTCTGGACATTTGAGACCATGGCTTCCTCTCGGAGTCAATGTATCAGGTAGATAAGACGTGTGGCCTCATGGCAGGAAACCAGTCCCAGAACAGTTTGACAGGCTTTAGCAGGCAATGATCTGGTTAAAGGGTCTCCAGTGAATAGAAGCCTTCCACAGTCTGTAAGTTATAAGGTAACAGATGTAGGCAGTGGAGAAAAACACCTCTTTTCTCATGCAAGAAATTGTTTTGTGTAGCTCACATCAGTGCAGAGGGATGGTGATGGTCACGTGGCAGGACTGGAGTCAGGAAAGACTTCGTAGCTGTATAGTATCTTGATACATTTACAAAATTATTGTTATTGTGTCCATTCCAACCCACAGGTACACTTATAAGATACACCAATGGAAACTAGAATAAAAAAAATAAATGAGTTAGACAGCATTTCATTTCAAAATGCACTTATTTCACAATTGGGCTCTGAGATGATGAGAATTGACATGCAGATTGTATCACGTTAGTGTAAAATTTGAGAGCAGACGATGGCGACTCTCTCTCCAAATCATATCTTTTTCTTTAAACATTACTGGAGTCCTATAATCATAGAAAGGGCAATGGTACCATCCTCCCCTAGCAAATGGAAGACTGGGGTTGGGTTCTAGGTAAACCCAAACTTGGGTAAACTCAAGGGCAGCATCCAACTGAAAATCAGGATTGCAAGTTACTATGGTGCTGAACATATTTCAGTACAACATGGACACTAAAACAAAACCCGGAAGCAAAGTGTGAGGACCACGTTCCAAAAATAGCCCAGTGAAAACCCTGTGGGTCACACCGGTCTGATCCTGTTGTGCGTGGGAGACTGTGAAGCAGGCCCTCTCTCAATGGCAGCTAACCACAACAGAAGGCAGGTAAAGGTTGGCAGGGGGTTTCTTGGGGATATGTGGGATGAGCCTTCTCTTCTCTTCTGTTTCTTCGGCAAGTTTACAGCACAAGAGGAATCCTTCAGGCCAAATCACTTCTGGGGGTTATTGTCTAGTCAACAAAAGGTTCTCTTATCAAATGTCAGGGTCCTGCCCATACGCATACTGTCTAGCTTTGTTAAAATCATATAGCATTCCACTTTAATACACTGTAGTCATCAAAATTAGTCTCTGATGGCAGTCCATCAGTGTCAGGAAATTATTTTACAAAGTAAAGGTCTATGTTTTGGGTGGAGGACAGTTGAGGCATCCAATGCAGGTAAAATTCTAAAACTTTACTAGAAAACAAATAGTCTATCCAACCTTAGAGTCTTCCATTCCCTAAATGTTAATCATAGTTACATCATTTTCCATTCAGTTTTTTAAAGCATTTTCTAGCCAAATGCAGAAGCCTAGTCCCATGGGAAAGTGTGGTATATGATGTTCTCAATGAACTGGAGAAGATGTTTGACCTGACACTTCTAGAAGCCTTGTTCAGCAGGGTGAACCTGAATGCATATCCCGATCTAAATGGGGTTTATCAAAACTTCCAAAATGGTAATTATAGTCCTCATCTGCTTTGGGGGAATTCAAGTCCTTTCCCATCACTAATGTATTCATTTAGTAGTCAATAATATCTAAGAAATACATTGTTCATTGACTCTATTAAATGGGGTTCTAACAGGGCAAAACCTATGATAGGTATCAGTAGATGTATAGATAATTGATTGACTGATTGATAACTATAGTACTCTCCTGATTCATGTAGCCTAAGAGGCTGATAAGTCAACATTGGTAGGAATACTTTAGGCTAGTGGCTGCAAGGGTAAATAAATCCAAGTTTGGCAGGTCAGATGGTAGGCTGCTGATGGCTCTTGGGATCCGCAGGTAGTATGGCAAGCCACTGGCGTCTCAAGTTCCAAGAACGAGAGATTGATGAGTCAGATGTGTGGTCTAGGTCCAGCAATGAGCAAGCAAGGGTTCCTATGGATCCTACTCACAGAGGAAGTAGGCCACTCTCCCTAAGGAAACTTCCTTTCAATCGCATCAGAGCTGTGACCCGAATAAGACACTAGCACTTCACCTAAATCTTACAACTTCCCGACGACTCACATCAGATCTCATTATGGCGTCGGTGACGTTTGTGATGTCACATCATGGGGGGTTCCTAGGTCTTAACTGCCAGAGCAGCGAGTGGCCCAGCCAAGTTGACGCAAAACCTGATTCTCACAGTGACTGCCGCAATCTAGGCACAAAGGGAATGCAGGCATGAACTGTGCTCTCACGGACCTGAAACACGGGATGGGTGACAGATGAACCTATATCACCCCACAGAGGAGTCCCTCTGCCAGGATTACTAGTGTTGCATTAAGACAAGATTAACATTTCTATTTCAGTGGATGGGTGGAGCAAGACTATGCCCTTCCAGAAGCAAGGAGGACTCTCTGATACTTGAAGACACCACCAAACAGTTATCATTCATGGAAGTCCTGTGTCAACTTACTTCTTCATACAGTAAACACACGAGAGAAGCCCTTCCCCATTTGTGCCTGTTGGGTAGCCTTGTGGATCAGCTTTAAGACGGGTGGCACCGGGGCTATGTTGTTTCATTCTGCGTGTTACTGCTTCCCTGGGTCACTCCTGTGGCTGCACCGGATGCACTCCTTGCTGCTGTACCCTTCTAGATCACCTCTCTCCTTTCCATCCTCCAGCTTCCCTCCAGGAAAGTCATCGTTCTTCTCCACCATGGTGTCACCTGGTGGTCTGCTCATTTTTCCTGATCTAATTAAATGAAAAAATCCTATTTTCTTTTGGATGGCGAATGTTTTTAACTTTCCTTTACAACACCTGTTGGCTTTCTCTCTCTTTTTAATGTGGGCCAATTTCTCCCTACTGCAACCTTTCTCCCAGATAAATACTTCTCTTTCTTTCTTATGCCTCATTGCCTGTACCCTTTAAAGATTATACAGCACTGGCTGAGCCCTGATGGCGTCAGTGGTTGAGTGCGGGACTGCAGGACGTGAGCTTGGCAGTTCAAATCCAGTGATGGCTCTCAGGAGCAGTGCTGGGTAGCTCCCACGACCACCAGAGGGCAGTAATGCCCCCAAAAATGTATACAGCATGTAAATTATTTATGTTGAAATTGACTTTTAAGGTTTTATGATCATTTTGAGGGGGGAGTTACCATAATTTATCAATTTCAACAATGGGGACTTTTGAATAGACATTTCCTGGTATCACATGGTGTTAACTGACCTCTGAGCACCTTATCCCGTTTTCTCATCTGGTTAAGTGGTCCAGTGTAACAGATGTCTGTCCTCATACCTAGTATGAGAAAAAGACACATTTTAAATTAAACTTGTTCTAGTTTTTAATACTTTGTTTTTTTTTACTTTGTTCTTTTTAGTTGTTTTTTTTTTTTAATGTTTTTCTGTATACAAAATACAGGAGAAATCTATAGAGATAGTGACTGGATTCCTGGCTTCTTGGGAATATGGCAGGAGAGTTTGAGGGGATACAGGAAATTAATAATGATGAGTATAAGAATGAAATATGTTATAAAATTGATTGTGGTGGTGATTGTACCACTCTTCTTAATAGGGCTGAACTATTGAATTGTACGATTTGTGAATTTTATGCCAATACATCTGTTTTTGAGAAACATACATATCAGAAAATAAAAAGACAGGAAGGATAAGAAGGTGTCCAAGAAAGTTGATTAAAAAAACCATAGCTAAGAAAGCAAAAGAGAGGAAATGGAACTACCTAATGAAGACAAAGAGAAATGCCTGGAGACATCCTGAAACCAGAGAGGGGAAAAATGTACAAAGATTGTGCTTGCTTCAGCGGCACATATACCAGAAAATGTACAAAGGCAGAAAGATCAGGGAAGACGATAAGGAAACATACAGGGAAGGGAGGATTTGGATAGATGGTTCAGAGTCTCCGATGTTACTAACAGGAGCAGGGCTGATCTGCAGGTTGGGTGAACTCAAAGGGCTGAGCAGAGTGGCTTGGCACAGGGACAGGCCTCCTTACAGGTACATAAACTTCCACATGCCTTCCTTATGGGTTTTCCTAACACAGTTTCTCCATGGTCATAAACTAAGACCTCTGGGGCATTTCATTTCCTCCTACAGAGACAAAAGTTTGAGTTTGGAAACATGTGGGAGCCAAGAATTCGCAGAGGTTGCATCACCAAGCAATGGACCAGGTAAGAGGGTGAAGGTTTTCCGCCTTGTCCTCAAGGGTATGTTGAAGGAGGTTGGTTCCCGAACAACTTTGTCTGAGGTTTTGTTTGTTTTCCTGTTGAATTTTTCTCTGAACATGGGGAAGATTCCAGGCTTCTTTCCCACCACATTTTCTAGACATAGACTTCTGGGGGGAAAAAAAAACGCATGGAGGAATCTTTACAAAACCTCTCTTTAAAAGAATTCGCTTATGGGTTGACTACTCAGGAAGCAGAAATCAACCAAGCCAAGACCATGTCTTTTCTCCTCGCGTATAATGACTTGATTCCTATTCACGCTTACTCATGATCCCCCATGAGATCGGCATGGTCGGCAGTTCCAAAAACCAGCAGCAGCAGCCGCGCAGAAGACAGACAGGGCTTCCCACGCGGTGAAGTCAGAGAGCCTGGGAGACGCTCGGGGGCCTTGCTGGGCGCCGGGGCTGCATGCAGGAGGCCCCGGGGAGCTGGGAGTCCGGTGTCACGGCATGGGTGCACACAGCTGTTCTTGGGCCCGGTCCTAACAGCGTTACCATTGACGTAAAGAGACACAATGTTTCAAGGAGGGGGCCGGGAGGCTAGAAATAGGAAGAGCACGAAGTCGGGGAGAAAGAAGCCCGGCAGGGAGGTTTCCCTGGGGCGGAAGCAGCCAGGTCTCCTGGCGTGTCTAAAGAGACGAAACAGGCGGGAAGAGGAGGAAGGAGGTCCACCAATGGTTTACTGGACCTTGGGCGTGGCCCGAGGAGCCAACGCCTCTTTCCGGCTACCGCCCGCGCTCTCCGAGTTCCGTTTCCGGGTCACCCTTCCTGGTCTGACCCCCGGGGTTTGGTTCAGAGTTTTGTATCCGGAAGACCCCGCGATGGCTAAGGAAGTACCCCAAGAAGCGCCGCCGATGGAGGGGCCCGAGGAAGCCGTTCGCCAGCCACCCGAGGGGGAAGGGGAAGGTGATGGTGTTTTCAATTCTCAGCCCCCCTGGGCGGGATCTTCGGGTTCTTTTCTGCCGTCGGGGAAGTGACCCTCCCTCTCCGCCCCCTGGGCCTACCCTGGGTACCCCGGACGGGAGCCCCCACCCAGCTGCCCCGGGGCCGGAGGGAAGGGTGGAAACGGGCTGGAGGGCCGGGGAGAGGAGAGGAGGCAGAAGGGAGACGTCGGGGGTGCACACGCCGTCGGGAAGAAGCGGCCCGTGGCCGCCTGGTCAGTTGTAGCAGAGGCCTTCCCGGCCGGCCGTGGGCAGCGTGGGACCGTTCCAAGCCACCCCGCGCCCCGCCCCGAGTCCCAGGGGGCTGGGCCGGAGGGTGGGCACCCAGTGGACGGCCCTCCATAAGGCGCCGGCACAATGGACGCCAGCCCAGGATCGCACGTGAGGACGGCGGAGGAAGGGGCCGAGGCTGGCGAAGGGTGGCCCTCTGTGCTGCCAGGCCCCTGTGAGTCAGAACGAAGGCCCTGGCCCTTGGCACCGACTGTTAGGGCGCGCACCGGAGCCCCGGCCTTGGGCCCTAAAGGGCGACGTCTCTTTAGGAGGCCGGCGCCCACAGGGACGGCCTATGTCCGCTCCACTCGGACCCCCTATTCCCTGGAGGGTGTTCACCGATACAGTTAGAGCGGCGTTGGAACAGGTGCTGGTGACTGTTGCTAGGGGCAAGATACAGTTAGGGGGTGGGGTGGGGTGGGTGGAACAGGTGATGGGTATCCCAACTTTTTCACACCGACAAGTACTATTGTACGAATTTAAGCCATGCGTTTCCTCGTTTCCTATGGAAATCATAAGGCTGGAATTCTCCCTTGGTTCCTAATTTTATTATTTTTGTCACAAATTTGACAAAGCTTTAGAAAGGATCATGTCTAACTGAAATAGTTTCATTATTTTATATCCAAATGTTAAGTTGTTTGGTCTTTTTTTGTTTTGCTTTGCTTTTTACTGTTTGAGGGTTTTTATTCCCCAACACTTTATTGCCACATCGTTTACATATCATACAATTCAATAGTGCAATTGTTCAGTCTTATCATGGGGCACTTTGTACAGTCACCGTGACATCAGTCTCAGAGCATCTCTTTTCTCTCTCTCTCTCTCTCTCACACACACACACCAGGGTTAAATTGTCTTTCCAATGAGTTGTATAATCACAGTCGGTTCTAGAGCTCCTGCCCCCCCTCCCGCCTTCACAACATACTCCCGAAATCTCTTTACCACCCTATTGCCCACCTCCCACCGACCCCACCCCCACCCGCCAGCACTTCCTACAACCCCTTGCATCAGTTATTTTCATTATACACCCACTCGTCTGTGCTTCACAATTGAGGAAACCAACCGAAAACAACAAAAACCAAAAACGCAACTAAGGGGGTAAGCCTAAAATCATAACAGCATAAAGAAAAAAAAAGTACAAATAATGAAGAAATAAAGAAAGAAAAGACCCCATCAGTCTTCAAAAAAGCCAGGGAGGAAATTTCTGACCGGGAACAAGGAAGAGATGTTTGCAGTGCAGATTCAGCTTGTTTCTATAGGGAGGTAAACTGGCCCAAGTATCAAGTTCAATCCAGCATCAAGATTATCATGGTCTCTGCCTGATCATCAGGTTGTTTGAGACTCTGCCAGAGCTCTGTCTGACTGGATACTCTGCAGATGGGTTTTGGGCTCCCACTGGCCTCCATGGCCTTCTTCAAATCAGATGTTGATAATGTTTGCTCAGATACCTTTCTTCACCATAGTCTGATTTTGTAACGGTCATCTTTGGATCACACAAGCTGGTGTGCTCCCGAGTTGATGCCTCCCTTAGATGGCTGCTTGTTTGGAGACTAGCCTGTACGACCCCAGATGCTGTTTTATCTGATAGCTGGACACCATCTAAATTCTTCGCCACATTTTACTATTGCACCTGTGTATCGTCTTTGTTCCCTTTCTGAGAGAGAGTGTATCGAGCAGGGTCATGATGTAAGAATTAATTGTTCTCAAGTTGGAGCTTGAATTGAGTGCGAGTCCCAAACCCATTCCTGGATCGATGCTTTTTTAAATTGGCTGTAACTTGGGAGTGAATACGTACGTCATGTCGTTCCATGTTCAGTCTTGTCAAGCATGATTATACAATTGTTTCCATAATCGGTCTCCAAACAGATGTTTCCTACCTGCATTTCTTGACATCATCTCCATCTTATCTGCCCCATTCCTCTGCATCACCCTCCCTCCAAACCCTTATTATATTTTCTTTCCCTATCGGCTCAATGTCCCTGGGTTTCATTTACAAAACAAGCAAAAAAAAAAAAAAACAGAAACCAGTAACAGCTTCAAGCAGGCAACTCCTAAAGGCAGCATACCTCTGAAATACACCCTAATGTATACATGTAAGTTTAATATAATAGAATGGCTGTCACAGGGTTGCCAGAATAAGGCATTATCTTAATGCAGCATACAGGGTGTTGGTGTAGCAAGACCTTGTTTGTCCACAGCCAACAACAGTACACCACTCTTCAGTACAGCTGTCTTCTGCACCCTCAGACGCCATGGGTTCTCCAGCTTAAGTCCTCAGGTTACAAGTGTGTCTGGGGCAGAGGGCAGCTCACCAGTGGGGTTCCTGGATGGGATATCACTGATGCAGCCTCTGAAGCCTGCCTTATGCCCTGAAGATCCAGAATTCAGTGTCCCAGTGACTGACGACACCCAACCTGGGTCTTCAGGATCCCCTGAGACACCCAAGGTCAATTCTACCCATCAGGTGCACGCCACTAAAGAACCCCCCCCCCCTTATGTGTTCCCCTTCTTTCATTCAGCATAGTATTTTCAAAGTTTATTCCCTTGGATGTATACACCGATGGCCATTGCGTTGATTCTGACTCATAATGACCCTATGGAGGTTTTCCAAGAACCCAAAAATCTTCCAGGAAGCAGCCAGCCTCATCTGTATCCTGTGGGGTGACTAGTATATATTGACTGTTTCAAATTCTGATCTCTCACAGTACAGTCATTGATCAATTGAGACAAACTTAATTGGCAGTTAACATTTTTCTTTTTTATTAAAAGATTGTATTGGAGGTTCTTACAGTTCTTATACAATCCATACATTAGTTGTATCAAGCATATTTGTACATCTGTTGCCAACATTATTTCCTAAACATTGG
>PVJH01006021.1:83476-106065 GCA_004026705.1 Nesogale talazaci
GTTGAATTCTTTCTCACAGTCTCCTGTGGACTAGGGACTCTGCAAAGGACTGGCCCAGAGTCAGAAGAGCTTACTCCTGCCCTACAACCCGATAATGGTCAAGGTAATGACAACTTTACACATAATAAACACAGAAAGAAACAGATTTTTGGTAAAGAGGAAAAAAAGGTGGGGTGGGGCAAGCAAAAAGACTTAGAGTTAGGGAGGAAGAGTGAAAGATTTCAGAGGTATCTGTATGCAAGGGGGCCTGGTAGGGTACAAAAACAGGGACTTGCTGATGGCACCAGTGGCAAGTTGCCTTGAATTGCGGTCTTGGCCTAGGAGCAGAGCCACTGGCACCTGAAGGGGAAACGTGTTCCTGTGTCATGTGTTTCTCTAGAAGTGCTCCAGGCGCCCAGGAAGCAAGAACTGAAAGTAAGCACCTGAGATGACAGGTAAAGGCTGCCCTGCAGTCAAGGGGTAAGGATGCCTCAGAGAAGCTGACAGCCCATCCCAGAAGATGGTGTGACCTAACATTTCTGGGAACTGAGGGAGGAAAACAGTTTTTAGAAATTCAAGTTTAACAGAGTGGGCTGTATTCAAGTGAGGTGACCTCCAAAAGTTCACAGGAAATTTGCATTGTTTTTGCTTCCATTTGCCCACGACTTTTTGAAACCCCTGCACGCAGAGAGAACATAGCAGAAATTCACTCATCAAAATAGTGGCATCTTGTTTACTATCTTGGCATATTGATCATCAAGCCTTGGGTTTATAAGGTGATCTCCATCCCCACCACACCAAACCCTAAGAAGTCCCAGCCAACAAAGTGCTGGTGGGTAGTGATGCCTCGAAGTTACAGCTTGAGAAAGGCTTCAAGTAACAGCTGGTCCTGCTACTCAGATGTCAGGAGAAGAGTCTTCAGATCAAATATTCTTATATCTTTTTATCTCTTCTACTGTGTCATTGTATAATAATTTTCTACAAGCTTTTGTATCTAAAGACCTCATTGTATCTAAGATCTCATTTAGTCATCTTAGGACAGTTGTTCTACTCTTTGAAAAATTGGAATCTTTAAAAATCTCTTTTCAGAGTCTCATTGGAAAATAAAGGAAGACCCAAGCTCCACTCTGGACCCTTAGATCTTAATCCTGTATATCTGCGCTTCTTTAGAAAGACGAGAGGAACAATATTCCAAATCTTTTAACAGACTCAAACTGCTTGCAACGTGAATTATTCTAAGAGTTTGTAAATTACAATTAGACCACCACCTCCTTTTATTTTTTCCCTTTTGTTTTATAGATACCAGCAATCCTGAAAACAATTCTACTTTGAGAAAATTGAAGAGAAAAAGAAGTAAGAATGAATACAAATTTATTTGTATCTTACAAGTTACTTTTTAAAGCTATATGTATATTGTTTATATTTCTTATACTAAAATAAGTTTGTTTTTTTGCGTCTTAAGATGATGTCTTCAAAGTTCACTCGTATTGTGTGTATCCAAATCTCTTTGTGGCTAACTAATATCCCACTGTATGCCTCGATCTCACTTTTGTTCATCCGCTGGTGTGTCTTGGGTTTTTTCCACTTAGGCTACTGTGAATAATACTGCAAGGACATCGGTTTATAAGTATCTGCTTGAGGCTCTGCTCTCAAGTGCTTTGAGTATTTACCTAGCAATTTAATTGCCGGGTCCCGTGGTTACTCGGGGTTTAACTTTCTGAGTAATGGGCTATCCCATTTTACGGTTTATCAGCAAGGCACGAGGGTCCAGTTTCTCCACATCCCGCCAACAGTAGCTGTGCTCTGTTTTTTCTGGCAACAGCCAGCTAAGTGACAACATGTGAGTGATAACTCATTATGGGTTTTAGTCTTCATTTCCCTAGTGACTAATGACATTGATCTCCTTTCCATTTGCTTCTTTCAACCATGTGGTCCATTTTTTAAAAGGTTAGCTTGTCTTCCGTCTTGGATTTGGAGTCATTCCTTATATACTCTGCTTATTAACACCTTGTCAGAGAAGTGACTCCCAGATATTTACCCTCCTTTCTGTACACTGCCATTTCATTTTCTTGATGCACAAAATGTTTAATCCAATGTATCAATGTTTCTTTAGTTGTTCATGCTTTCATGTCATATCTAAGTAACCATTGCTAAAAACAAGGGCTTGTGGTTTTTCCCTTGATCCTAAGACTTTTATGCTGTTAGTTATGATATTTCACCATGCATCTTACAGTTTGTTGTGCTGTTGTAGCTTGCATGCTTCTGGACCCTGGGAAGATAACACCACCAGTATTTAAAATACCAGCAAGGTCACCTCTGGCAGAGAGGTTTGTAGCACAGCTTCCAGACTAAGGCCAGGAAAAAGAAGAAGTCATGGGAAACTTTACAAATTCAGCAGACCCTTGTTTGTTGTCCGGCCCAAAGACGAGCATCCTAGAGTGGTAGGCACCCAGAATGCAATGGGGGAAGTGCTGCCTCTTGAAAGCAGAGTCAACCCTGCTGACGTTAGTGAGAGGGCCATTTTCAGAATCTGCATGTCCTCTTTTGGCCTGACCCAAAGTGAGAAGCAGCAGCTGGAATGATCTGTCAATCGCTGGAAGGTGGAATGGACAAAGTATAGAGATAAAAAATTGGAAGTCATCAGAAACTCAATGAAATGCAACCATATCCTGGGTGTTAGCAAGCTGAAGTGGACCAGTGTAGACCCTTTTGAATTAGATAAGCATATGGTCTACTCTTCCAGGAGTAACAAGTTGGTGAAGAATGGCACCTTACGCACGGTCAAAGAGAACATTTCAAGAGGTATCTTGAAGTACAACACTTCCAGGGATAGGAATGAGGCCTATGTCAGTACTTCTATTAGTCACATTTATGCGCCAACCATTAACACTAAAGACGAGAAAACTGAAGGTTTTCACTCACTTCCACAGTCTAATTTGGATTCAGCCTGCCATCAAGGTGTATTGATGGGACTGAAGATTAGAATGGGAAAGTCGGAAACGAAGGACTGGCAGGAGTAAAGCCTGGCCCTGTGATCGAGACATCATTGGAGATCACATGGTAGATAGAAAATTGTTAGATTTCGGGGCTGAGCCCCGGTGGCGTAGTGGTTGTGCGCGGGACTGCGGCCCACTGGGATAGAGGTTCAATTCCGGCTCCCAGAAGCAAAGGCTGGGCCTCGTACTCCCACCACCTGAGGGCAGTGATGCCTAATAAAAAAAAAAAAGAAAATTGTTAGATTTAACGACTTAATGCAAATACCTTTGATTTTTTTCATAAACTGTAGCCACATGAACTGTCAGTACACACACGGGCCTGGTGAAATACAGAGGAATTGAATTGACTCTGTCTGTGGAAAGAGACATCAGTCGGAACCAGGCCAGGGGTCACCCGTCGGTCATATCGTCCCGTTGTGTAGTGCCTCCTGCCACTGTGATGAGCTAATCCCCCGCCACTCGGCTAGTGGATGAACCTCTTTTGTTTTCCACTGTCTATCACTGACCACAGGGACCCCCTGGGCACAGTGGGTGACTGGTTGGGCTGCTTCTCTGGGGGAGTAGATTGAAACTTTCTGCGCCTGTAAAGAGTTTCCTTCGACCTCAGTTAACAGACTGCGCCGAACAATTGTGGGCTTTTAAAATGGACGTGTCCTTTTGACTTGTGATAAGGAGTACTTTCAGTGTTTATCTTCCTTTGTGAAATAACTATATTGCGTTTTGCCAAAGTTTGAAGGGGGAAAAAAAACTTGAAACTACTGACGCATGGCTGAGCAATTGTCTTTATAGATCTGAATAGCTAAATGGTTAACTGTGGCCTCTTTTGTTGTGTGAAGGAAAAAAGAAAGGACATTGCTGGACGAGAATAAAAAACAAAGGGCAAAGAGGTAAGCAGGAAAATGAAGTCATCGTTGTCCAAGCGTGTGGTGGGACTGGGTTCGTGGGGGCCCCCATCTCTTGAGGAGCGTGCTTACCTTGCAGCTACTGTTACCAGTTGAAATATAGGCTAAGATGCTGTAACAAAAGACCCGGACAATAGACGACATCCCTGACTCACAACAGGTTTCCGTTCCTGACAACTTCGTCATCAGTCAAGTTTGACATGATCTGAAATCAAATGCCTCAGTCGATGTATTTAATTTTAGTGTTTTTTAAAAATCATTTTATTGGGGGCACAGGCACCTCATCACAATCCATCCATCCATCCATCGTATGCAAAGCCATAAGCATTCTCAAAACATTTGCTTTGTACTTAAGCCCTTGACATTAGCGCCTCCTTTGTCCTCTCCCTCGCCACTCCTGCCTCCCTCATGAACCCTTGATAATGTATAAATTATTATTACTTTGTCATGTCAAACACTGTCCGATGTCTCCTTTCACCCATTATTATTGCCACTGCCTCTTTCATGGCGGCATCTGGTTTTGTTTGCCATCCCTCCCCCACCCCCGACAATTAGAAGTGCTTCTAAGAGAAATCAGTAGGTTACCACAAGTCAGGATCAGTAGCCAGGAAGGAGGCGGCCTATGGTCCCTAGCAGCACCTGTCCTCAGCCGGCAGCCAAGTCTCTCTCCACGCCTCAGCCAGATGATCTGTTACCCTCTGCCTCCCCAAGCCAGGAAGCCAGCTCATTACTCTGCCCCATGGTCTCCTGATGTCGGTGCGGCTCCTCCTCTCCTTGCCCCTGGTACCTCCCCCACACCTGACACTTACCTGGAATGTTCCATGCAGATGGCTGTGCTTCCTCTGCTCCTGGGATTCCTCTCTCTCTCTCTCTCTCTCTCTCTCTCTCTCACACACACACACTCTCTCTCTCTCTCTCTCTCTCTGCTGAGATGACTCATCATTATAGCCAGCGAAGTGGCAACTAAAACTTACCCATCCCCTCTGTTAACGCCCTCCCCCCTTCCCCCCCACACACATGTAGGGCAGTGTATTTTAAACAGGAAGTTATGACACTGAATGGCTGTGACAGGCTGCAACGTGGCTACGAATAAGAGGTACCAACATTTTTTTAAATGACAGTCATAGTTGTGGTTCGTCATGAATGCAGTTCATGCATCATTCAAATATGTAAATCTAATCCAGGGTTGTAAGGTGACTGATAGCTCATACACACTTGATTTTCTAAGTTTCCTGTTATGTGTATGGATTGGTTATCTTCGGCTACCTGAAATCTTAGTGAAGCTAATTATTAATGGTCTAAGACTTCCTCCCCCCTGGACAATAAGTGCTATCCTTTCTTTTCGAAATTATTGCCAATCGATCAGTATAATGAGAGTCCAGAAGCTGTTCGGCTGGCCCTCTTTGCCAGGCAGAGAGGCACCGATTTCACTAAAAAGGTGGTTCAAAGTGGTGGTCACCGACCCGCCCTCAAGCGTATTTTCCCTTTGCCTCCTCTTCTGGCAGTTAACATTTGTCAGGCCAAAGGATGAATCGCACCAAGGATCTGAGAGTCTGAAAAAGTACAGTGACCATCAGATCAGTCCCCACGCCTAGCAGCCCCAAGTATGTCCGATGTAAGAGTCTCCAGTCACCCACCTCCCTGGGAAATTGGAGCTCATCCCAGAGCTCCTTTCCCTCCCTTTCCAGACATTGGGGAAGTAGAGTTTAAGGAAAACTTGCACAAAAATAGAAGGGGGACTCTCTCTGGTCAGTTTACTGCCCCAGTGTTCTCTCGTGTTCTCTGCGTCCACTCAGTGCTCAAACGGGGGGGAGGGGGGGGGACAAACGAGTACAAACAAGTCCAACCGATGGTTTTCTCAAAGGGGCCCTTTAGGTAAGCATGAATTAGCTGGGTGGTTTAAGTCCTTGAGGCTCATGAGGAATCAGAATCCTCTCCATGGCAGTGGCCTTGCATGGCACTCTCTACCCAGCTCCTACAGCAGAGCAGCCTAGCCAGGCAGCTCCACTCAGAGGCGTGGCAGCAGCTGTGTGTTTCCTTGTCAGAGAATCCATGGGCTCTCAGAGCATAAGAGCTTTAAGAGAGATGACTTCTTGTCACAGCCCTCTTTTTTTGTATGGGATTTGGGCGGTTGCATCAAGGAAGGCGTTCTGTAGATAGGTATCAAACACACCCCTAGGAAGAAAGGCTTGGAAACTGCATAGACATTGGTGGAATGGAGCTCCCAGAGACCACTCTTAGCTTTATAGGTATGACTTCAGCAACGGAGGGGGTGGGGGTCTACTTGTAAAATGAGAAAACATATATTGTCTCTTACAGGTTCAAGAAAGCGCATGTATGAAGCTGTCGATTTTCACTCCCCTTCACTTCCTGTGACCTGTGGTGAGGTGAAAGGGACCTTATATAAGGAGAAATTGGAACAAGGTGTGTTTCATGAGCCCTCTTCGTTTGCCACTTCCCTCAGAATCACTGTGTGAGTTACACATTCTCCTCATTGGAGCCGAGAAAGGCAGCCGGGCCACCTTGCAGCTGCTGTCAGGTTCCGCCATCGTGTGGGCCCTCAGCCACAGCTGCCTCAAGGATGGCAGACCACACTGATGTCCAGGCTGGCACCATCCTCACAGGAGTCAGCGTGTTTGAGTCTGTGGTCACAGCTCCTGTGTCGGCACTTCTTGTTGAGGGTCTTCCTCTCGTTATTTTTGATGACCTTCTACTGTACTAAGCAATCCTTCCCCAGAGATGGGTCAGTCCTGATGCAATGGCCCAAGTGCATGAGATAAAGCATTGACTCTTTATCAAGGGGTGATCAATCCTCTGATAGGCTCACAGCAAGGGTTCAACAGGCAGTTGTGTAGCGATAATTATTATTTTTTATAACACCGATATAGAGATCATGAGAGAGAGATAAAAGAGCATTAGAAGTTACATGTATATCCTTTCATGGTACATGCTCACCTCCGCCCCACTAGATGGTCCACGTGGAGAGGGAGACAGGCGAGCGGCAGCCTGCAAAGAGGCAGGCAGGTACGAAGCAGGCTTGAGAGAGGCAGGCTCTTTCTCTATCCTAAATCCCATCCCTATATACCCTCTGGAGCCAAGCCAGGCCCCTAATTACAGGCAAGTACACACGTCATAGGAGAGGGCTGTCATAAGAGCTATATGGTGATAAGGGGAGTGGTCTTAGGAATGTCTATGTGACTATGTGACCAGACGAGTGAAAGGACCGGACCTTAATCTGTGGGGGTAGATAAGGATTTCTATGTGGCTAGGGGCTATTAACAATGGCTCTTGAATCAGGCCTACAGGCTTCGAGGGAAGCGAGCCATCATCCTAACAGCAGGGGAGTTAGCTCTAGTTAGACAATACAAAGGCCTTGAGTAACTGGGACTTCCATAACAAATGCTGATTAATCTTTGGAGCATATTAATTGTGGAAAAGTTCTGTCTTCATCTGACAGCACTTCTCCATTCTCAGAGCATTTTATCTGTACTTCTTCTGAGAGATGTTTGTTCCGGAAGTCCCAGGTTTATTCAGCAGCATCACTCCAAAGAGTTATTTCTTCTCCAGTCTTCCACATGCGGAGAGAGCAGTCCACCTCCATCCCACAGGGCCTCTGTGATGTGGGATGATGAATGGATTTGGTTTGCATTTATTCGGGCTTCATTTCTCTTTGTCAAATAAGAAAAGATTCCAGGGCTGAGTCCCGGTGGCGCAGTGGTTGAGTGCGGGACTGCGGCCTACTGGCTTGGCGGTTCAAATCCAGCAGCAGCTCTCCGGGAGCGAAGCTGGACCTCCCACTCCCACCACAGGGCAGTGACACCCCCCCTCCCCCCAAAAAACAAGAAAAGATTCCAGTGTGTTGATAATATCACATCTGTCTCATCAGCTGATGATCACTGGGCTAATTTGAAGACTGTCACTATAAACATCCGCAGCGAAGTTTTTGTGGGGACATACTGGAGAGCTTCCAAAAATATATGGAAAAAAAATAACATTTTCTCTTAATTCCATTTTTCTCTGAACTTTTAAAAGCCAGTTGGATGTTTTACTTTCTCTGGGGTTTTCATTTGGGAGTATATTTGCCAGATTGCACGATAACTTTATGTTGAATTTTCTAAAGAACTGCCAAGCTGATTTCACAGCAGCCATGTCATTGTTCGCCCTGACCAGTTGTGAACCCAGGTTCCAATCTCTTGACTATCATGGCCGACACTTACTGTGGGTCTTTCTGGTGATGACCACCCTGGCGGGTGTGAGATGGTTTCTCACGTGCACCTCCTTAAGGACTCACGAGAGATGGCTTGCTCTTATACGCACCCTGCTCTCACAAATAGCCCACCCTTCCCCCTGGGCAGCATGTTATCTTAACTTCGCATATCAGCCATCCTGATGGCGGGGGGCCTTGGTAGTTATACATTGAGCTGCAAACCTCAAGGTCAACTGTTCCCCTCCACTCGCTGCTCTGTGGGAGAAAGGTGAGGCTTTTCTACTTCCGTGAAGAGGTCCAGTCTTAGAAACCCACGGGGGCAGTTCTGTCAGCTCACGAGGCCTTGAGGCAGTGAGTTTGAGTTTGAGGTTGATCATGAGTCTAGGGAAAGGACCATCCCTGCCCCACGATACTTTCAGACTGGATGGAAATGTGATGATAGCGGGGTAGCAATGCGGGTGGTGATCATCTGAGCTTCAGGGATCTGAGCTATCCGGGATCTCAGTTCCATCCCATGAACCTGAAAGCCAGATCCTGGATTGTGCCTCCAGGTTGGCCTCCAGCATTCAGTAGTACATGGAAGTCCTCCCTGTCTTTGGAATCACTTGCTTTTCTTCATAGGTAGTTTGGGGATATTGTAAAAGTTTATTTGGGTGGTCATTATCACCTTTTCCCTGCATGAAAGTGAAAACTCAGCAAAACTGTAGGAATCTCTTCTGAAAGGACTTTCGAGTTGAGTTTGAATTCCTAAGTCTGGGGGAGAATAGACTCTCCTGTTTGGGATGTTGAGGTTGAATCTGTTGGCCCCCCAGATCCAGTGTGTTAGAAAACCACAGTCTGAACCCTGGATCAGAATCCTCAAGATGATCTCACCCTGGTCTTACAGGAATCTCGGAGAAGTGTATAGAGGGTGAGGATGGATGTTGGTTCACCCCTCAAGAATTTGAAATCAAAGGAGGCTATGGAAGATCCAAGAACTGGAAGCTGACTATACTCTGTGGCGGACGGCACCTCCAATGGCTGCTGAAGGTACCCCAGTAACAAGGGGCAGGGGACATACCCTGCCTTGTTGTGTATACTGGCAAGATCACTGTTTACATGCCACATACGTGTAGCTAAAGTGCTCATGCCCCTGCCTGTTCTTCCATGGACAGAGAGACCTCCCCTTCATAACCGTAGTTAGTACCACCAGAATTCTAGAGTGTCCTTCAGGAACAGATGTAGGAGCTCAATGGAGGAAAAGGTTGTTCAGACAGAGGTGCATGTGGACAACTTTATTCACTGAGAGAAAGGATTGATAGTCAAACAATTGGAAAGAAAGTATTCTCATAAAAGAAGAGCATGCCAACCAGCATCAAGATTGAACTGACTCTGTAGGTGTAGGTAAATAGATTAGGGGCAACAAGGCATGGTCCATCAGTGGGACTCTTGAGTTTACACTCATCACCTTGACATGCAAACACGGCATCCACTCATCACTCATTCTCACTAAAGGGTTCCAAAGACCAGGTCATTCTGTAAAAAATAGCTTCATGCAAAACTGGAGGACGGTCCCATCACAGCATCACATAACTGCCAAACCACAGAGCATTGTGACCTCCCCAAGTTGACACATAACCTGAATCCTCACAATCAATTTTACTCTCATCAGATGGACTCCATTCATGTGCATAGTCAGGCAGTAGATTCCTTACCCTTGTCCTAAGTAGCAAATGGTGCCTCACAAGATAGTAAGTGAGGAGTAGGTGTACATTAAACAGTCAAAGGGTCTTCAACCGACATCATTGTCTTTTTACCTGAAAAACACACATTCAACATACAGTGCTCAAGCCCAATGACAACCTCTGACCATTCTGAAACTGGTCTGACCCTGGTTTTCCCCTTCCTGGACTCTCTGAAGTTTCTACTAGAGCCATTCTTCCACAGTTTTATAATTATGCTTCCATGTATAGTTTTTCTCTCATAAGATTTGCATGCCTTTAAGTGCCCAAGGTTGTCTCCTGTCTGACCACTGGTGCCCTGCAGCAAGCATGTATTGAATGGATAGCTCTGGTATAAAGATTTAGTCTGAGTGGCACTGATGGAAATGGATAGGAGGTGGTGGGTAGAATAGCTATTTTGACAGGAAACCTTTCGGGGCTTGAGCATGAAGCACAATGGAAAGGAAAGATGCTCTAATGATGATTTCCTATTGGCCATTGATTAAAGTTGAATGGTGGTACAGGGAGGAAAGGGTTTATGGTTTCTCACCTGGACCCCTCAGTGTGAGCTGCCAATGGGACAGCCAGATCAAATGTTTGGGAGGAGACGGGAAATGCCATACTCCCAAAATAGAAGTACAAATTAACCACATCTTTTTGTCTTCCAGAAAGGATTTCTACCTTATCCTCCAAGAATATACCGAAAGAGAAAAAAGGTGATTAATTTTCAACAGGGATTGATAAAGGGTATCAAAGTGGGGAAAGCCACCTTGATAATGGAATACATAACAGCTTCCATTATTACTTGAAAGGGATTACCATATTTGTCAGGCCATAAGACGTACATTTCCTCCCCAAAATGGGGGTTGGGGGGAATGAGGATGCATCTTATAGTCCAAAGGTATGGTACTCCAGAACATTTATGATCCCATGTACCCACTTACTGTCGCTGCTATTTGCATGCTGTGGATTGCTGTGTGCTCAGGAAAAATCCCGCCTCCTGGAGTCTCGATGTTAGTCAGGTCACATGATCGACATAGCGCATGCCTCCCCTCATTGTTAATGAACGTGATGATGTTTCTTAACACGACTGTTGAATTTACGCTGTTGACTATTATCGTATCTTGCTTTATTTTAACATATTTTAGTCTACTAGTACTATTTGTCTCAGAATATTTTTTTCTTTTCCTGTTCTAAAAACTGGGTGTGTCTTAGGGTCAGGTGCATCTTATGATCTGAAAAATACGGTATTTTTAATTTGAACCCGTCTTTTTGTTTTTATTGATTTGGGGGGGGGGGACGGGCATCACTGCCTCTGGTGGTCATGGGTGCTACCTAGTGCTGCTCCTGAGAGCCGCCGCTGGATTTGAACCACCAAGCCCATGGGCCGCAGTCCCGCACTCAACCACTTACGCCACCGGGGCTCATTGCCTCTTTTTATTGATTTTACAGTGCTCTTGCTATAATGAAATCAGATGAAGCAAAAGTTTCCTCACAGTTTTTCAAATTTCCCAAACCCATTCACAAGTCCACCTTAGAATGATATGAAACCATTTGTCATTTCACAAGATGATCTACCCAAACCCTAATTAATTCTAGTTCAGTCAGTCCTCCCTCTTCTTCAAATGAAACATACACACAGATGCAAGGAGTTTGTTCTCCAGGCCAGTGGTGCTCTCTTCCTGAGGCTGCTGCGACTGCTGCTGGAGCGGATGCTGTTGGGAGATATGTGTTGCTTGTGAGAGGGCCTGGCCTGGAGGCGGTTTGCCTTTGCATGTGGCTTCCCCGCTGGAACCGAGTAGACCTCCCTTCTGTCCATGTGAGTGATTTCTCAGCAACAGGAGGCTCGAGCACGTGAGCAAAGAGATTCAGGACAAAATGATAACTTGTGTCTTCTCTAGTTGTTTCCCAAATTAATTATGGATGATGAGGGAGGTGGACAGAGAAATGTCACCTCTTATATGTTAGTCCAAAAGGCCCATCCAAGAGACCCACGAAATCCTGAGGTTCTTACAGACAGAGCTGACGTGTGGGGCCTCATAGTCTACTGGACTTTACATTATTCGAGGGAAAACCTATTCAGAAAGTACATGAAAAACAACAAGCAAACAAACATAACACAGCCCCCCCTGCCTTTTCCTAGATGGGAAGACGGTTGGTGGTGGTGCCGAGACAGTTCCCACCCATCGCAACCCAGGACCCAGCAGAGCCAAGCACTGCCTGGTCTGCACTGTCCTCACAATCGTCGTTCCCTCTGAGCCCATTGTCAGTCCACCTCCCTGACTCTACCAAACTCAACGTCCTTTCTCCAGGCTTCTTCTCTCCCGGTGACGTGTTCAAAGCCCACGAGATGAAGTCTTGCCATGACTGACATCTTCCAAGCCAGATCTGTCTGTTCTGCAAGTTCTTGGTGTCTCTAACACCACAATTCAAAGGCATCAATCCTTTGTGGCTCTCTCTTATTCCCTACCCAGCTTTCACATGCATGTTGTAATACCATGGCTTGGATCGGGGGTATCTTGCTCCTAAAATGACATCTTTACTCTGCTGCACTTTAAAGGGGCCTTTTGCAGCTGATCTGCCCAGTGCACTGTGCTGTTTGATTTCCTGCCTGCTGTTTTCAGGAGTATCGGTTGCTACCCTGGCAACGTCCGTATTTTCTCTGTTAGCAATCATTATGCTGTCTAGTGGGCCGGTTTGTATGTGTGTATATGTGGTTTTCTTTTCATTGAGCTGTCATCAGCACTGAAGGCTGTAGACATTGCTCTTCATCAGGAAATGCTTCAGGTCCTGTGAATCACAGGTTGTTAATGAAACGAGCCCTCCAGTCCTGCTGCCTTACGCTTCATGCTGCCCAGCACCCCAGATGACTTGCTCAGCGTATAGCGTGAACAAGTAAGATGCAAAAGGACAAGCATACTGCCCTGCTCCTGATTGAAACTGGGCAGGATCCCTTTGTTGTGCTTGAACGATTACATTCTGGGCAGAGGCACTACATGAGTGCAGTTGAGTGTTGATGGAATTCCCACTCTTCATGACCTATCCGTAGTTTGCTGTGATCCACACAGTCAAATGCTTCAGCACCGTCAAAAGCACAAATGGATGTCTTTCTGGCTTTCTCTGCCTTCAGCACAGAAATAACCATCTGACATCAGCAGTGATATTCCCTGTTCCATGTCCTCTTCTGCTTCCAGCTTGAATTTCTGATCCTTCACTGTCAGTATGAGCTGCAACCATGTTCCAGTTATTGTCAACATCTTACTTGCATGTGATAGTATGATTTTTAAAAATAATTTCTATATTCCTGTGGGGCGCAAATCAGCATCTCCTACAGTCTGTTCGCCAGGGAGGTGTTTTCCAAGTTCCTTGGCATAGCTGAGTGAGTGCACCCCACCTGGCATCAACTAGCTGAAACGTTTCGGCCGATGCGCTGTCAGTTCTGGAGCCTGGTGTTGAACAGGGCCCTCAGTGCAGTTTGGATTCTTCCTCCATAGCATCCATTCTTGGTCGTCTGCGGCCCCTTGAAAAGGTTGAATGACACCAGTCAATTCCTATTGGAATGGTGACTTTGGATATTCCTGCCATCTTCTTTTGAGGCCTCCTTCACCGTTTGACATTTTGCCCATAGACTTTTTGATAATACAACTTGAGGTTTGGATTTTTCCTTCTTTTCTTTCCGTTTGAGAAACGCTGAGTCTGTTATTTCAGTACCTTTACAACAGAAAGATCCCATCTATCTCTGCCCAGCCGCTGAGGGTAGCACAGCGGAGATTGCGCAACTGTGTCAGTCATTTCCAAGAAACACAGTCTGTCCTTATTCATAGCCATGATGCTCTTCACCTTCTGTTGCCTCCATAATTGATGTCTTGTCCTGGTCCGGGCAAAAGCTCCCCGGAGTGACAATTCGTGGTGTCATTACTAACTCTGGGGTTCTCACTGACAGAGCTCTTTGGCTTCTGGAAACATCGCTGTTGTTTTCAGCACCACGTGAGAGTTAATTTAGCCATGACAGGCCTCGTTTATGTCTCTTGGTGACAGCTCCCAGATTTCAATAATCGGATCTGCTAATCCAGAAGAGTCTTTTATTGTCTAACATCAAAATTCTCCTTAGAAGCAAAAATGAATGTTCACTTGCTGTGAACCTAGTGTCAGGAAGCCCCGTCCTCAGGGAGTATCAGGAGGAAAGAGGAAGGCATTCAGTGAGACAGGCTGACACCGTGGCTCAAATGCAGTAACAGCTGTGAGGATGACCCGAGCTGGCAGTGTTTCCTGATCTACGTGGCATCACTGTGGCAGCACGTATACAGCATAGGGTCATCATGAGTAATTGAAGGTAGCTTGGACCCCATGAAGGGTGACTCTTAAGATAATGATGGATGCAATAATGATGGATGCAAGGATAATATTCAGTATTGTCACTCAGGTTTGTTTGTTTGTTTGTTTTCAACAGAAAAGACTGGAGCAAAACAACAGTGCCTTAGTTGACCCTCTTGTAAGTACTAGCTCCCTAACCCAAAGGAGGGGATATGAAATTTTCACAAGTTGAGTTGGAGGTGTGTTTCAAAAGCCCCAGGAGAGATGTTGTTGGACATCAGGATGTACACAAGTGCAGAGAAGAGGCTGGCAACATCCGGGATCTGTAAAGATGTAACTGCAGCGGTTAGAGTGGCTCTGGTGACCTCAGGGAGACAGGGGCAGACACCTCAGGCATTCTGTTCTTCAGAGTTGGTAAATCTCCCTCCGTCAGACAATATGGTCATTATAATATAGCCAGATTGGCTTCATATTCAACATTTGGGGTTCTGAAACCCTTGTTTTATCTGAAGGGGTTATGGAGTTACTGAGAGTCCTATACATTTTTCATTTCGTTTTGTTGCTAGTTTTCTAGTGTCACAAGGTACGGTTTTTTAGAGATAAACGGTCTTGGGTAGGCAAACAACCCTTCTTTTTGAACTTCACTGCATTTGCCCCTCAGTGTGGTCCACGAAAATGTCAGGCAGAATCATATAGGTGCCCACGCTGGGCATGCAAGGCCATGTCATGTTCTCTGTTCATACGGCGTTGGCCTCTGGGGCCTCAGTGTTCCTGGTGACGTGGGCTCTATTGTGCCTTCCAGCCTGAAAGGTCCCGTGACTGTGCAGTGTGCCGGACTGGGGGCGAGCTCTGCTGCTGTGACACTTGTGCACGAGCTTTTCATAAGGAATGCCACATCCCACCTGTGGAAGTCATCAGGTTAGTGAGCGGCAGCGTCAGATCCCTGCCTTCTAAGACGGGGACCTTCCTGCTGCTGTGCACGTTCTCCCTGCAGAGTTCCTGCTCACAGACAGACAGAGGGAGAGGGGATTGTGTACAGACAGAGGCAAGGGAGAACCAGGATAGAGACAATGTAAGCCAAAGCTGCCCAGCGAGACTGGAAGTAGAAGTTTACTGCTCTTTGGACCTCAAAGACGTCTCTTCTGGGGAAAATAATTGGGCCCCTTATAACTGTCCTTTTCTAGAAGTTTCACTGCCCGGACTTCTGTTCAAAAGGGATGGGGACAGAACATTCCACTTGTGTGTGTTCTGTGCTTATTCCGAAAAATCAGGCGTCATCCTCCAGCTCCTATATTTCACACTCGGGAAGGTCCCCGCTCCCCATGAAATAAGGCCCATCCCCTGATCACTGGAAGGCAGGACTCCTCGTGTTCCCACAGAGGAAAGGAAACCCATCACTCACCATGACGTCACTTTCTGTGGGTTGACACCCCTGGTGATACCACTGATAGGGGAATCTTTGGCTTGAGATCCTGCATGAGGGCTAGGAAACTCGGAGAGGGACCCCCATTCCTTGAGAGGATCCCATAGGATGGTGACTGCCTCCATCCAGAGCCTCGTGCACAGCCCACTTTCTGCCCATCCTCTCAGGAGCCCCTGGAGCTGCATCTTCTGCAGGATGAAGGATGCTTCTGGAAGCCCACCGTGTCAGCAGGAGTGCGAGGTGCTGGAGAGGCAGATGCTGCCTGAGGAACAGTTGGTGAGCGGACGGCACACCAGCCCCAGCCCTCCCCTCTCCCGGTACCCAGGAGAAGCACAAAGCCCCCAGAGGAGTGCGCTCTTCCCGAATCACGGGGCTTTCTCGCTTTTAAGAGCTTCCCCAATTGGGGGAAACCTTCTGGAGGCCTGGCTCCAGACTGGGGGTTCTGTCTGAGCGCAGGCTGGGCTCATTCCTCTAAGATGCTGTTCACTCACCGCCTCCTTCTCTTGCAGAAATGCGAGTTCCTCCTCTTGATGGTCTATTGCTGTTCAGAGAGTTCCTTTTTTGCCAAAATTCCATATTACTATTACGTAAGTAACAGCAAGCATTGGTGACTGCAGTGTGCCCTGCTGTTCTGTGCGCCTGAAACTGTCGGCCGTGTGATGTCTGAGCCAAATCCGGGCCGGGGGCGGGGGGGGCGGGTAGGGCGGAGGGCACATGGTATCGCTTGCTTTCACGCATTGTATTTCCGCTGAATTGAACTATGCAAATTGTATAAGCAGGGAAGACTCTGGTGGTATAGTGGATTATGTCTTGGGCTGATAACTATAAGGTTCATGATTCAAACCCACCAGTTCCTCTGCTGGAGAAAGACGAGGCTTTCGGTTCCTGTAAAGATGTATAGCCTTGGAACCCCAGAAAGGAAGGTCCACCCTGTCCTTCAGGATTGCTATGCATAGCAATGGACTAGATGTCAGTGGGTTTGGTTTTGGGGCTGTCTGATCACTGGCAATTTCCCCCCAGAATAGAGAGAAGGCCCTCAAGGAACCCATGTGGTTGAACAAGATCAAGAAGAGGCTGAATCAGAAGGGTTACCACCGAGTGGAGGAGTTTGTGAAGGACATGCGCCTCATCTTTCAGAACCACAGAGCTTCCTTCAAGGTGCATGGCTTTCCCTGCTTCTGCCTCCTTGTCTTTCTGCTGAGCCCCTCTGCCGCCTCAGCCTGGGGCCTAGAAGACAGGATTCCAGAAGCCAGTGACTTTGTTAGTTCAGAGCCAAATCCCACAGAGGCTGGGTTCAGTGAAACCAACTGGTTTCACTGCACTCAGAATCCCTCAGCTCTGCAGAGGGCAGTAGAGGATGCACTGCTCCAGCTCCTAAGATGAAGAAAATCCCATTGTCGAGTCCCATCGGACCGCTCTTCCCTTCCATATGTGCTAAATCAAACTCAGAACTCCCAAAGCCTGGGTTCGTTACATAGTGATGGTCCATATATTTAAGGGGACTTCTCAGTCGGAAGGAAGTGACCATTGGGGAAGGAGGCAGCCACGTTTTTACCTGAGATTGTTCTGCACGTCCGCATCATTACAAAGAACATAAATTGCTTGGGTAACTTTAAGATACTTAAGTAGCAGGCCTCAGGTGTAGTCTGGTTAATACATACCCTTGGTCTCAGGGGACAGAAGTTATTTGTGGCCTAGTGGGTGTTTTAGTACTTGAAGCCTAGTGTACCTTTGGGTTTTCCCCTTGGTCTCAGGGGACAGAAGTTATTTGTGGCCTAGTGGGTGTTTTAGTACTTGAAGCCTAGTGTACCTTTGGGTTTTCCCCTTGGTCTCAGGGGACAGAAGTTATTTGTGGCCTAGTGGGTGTTTTAGTACTTGAAGCCTAGTGTACCTTTGGGTTTTCCCCTTAGCTGTTTACAAGAGCCCTGTTCATTCTGGTCTGTGGGTATCGATATATGTAATTATTCTTGCCATTTCTTTCTTTCAGGACAAGGACTTTGGCCAAATGGGACTTAGACTGGAGGCTGAATTTGAAAAGAATTTCAAGGAAGTGTTTACTATCCAGTAAACACATGAGAGCAGTTCTCTTGGGAGTTGATGCTGTAGGTTCCTGAGCAAATAACCTTTGCTGCCCAGTCCCAGAGCACTCCCTGAGGGCAGGTGGGCTCAGTTCCATGGGGGGGAGAGGCTTCCCAGCCTCAGGATGAAACCAGCCTCTGTTGCGGTGCTTCCCATGACTCGGCCAGATGCATCCTTGTTTAGCGTTTCTACACTCTCTATTGTTCTTCCCTCCTCCCTGCCCTAGAGAACGAATAATAAACCACCTACTTACAAGACTTCATCTCATTCTGTTCTTTTCAAAACCCTGACCCAAGAGAGCTGGTGCCAGAGACAGTCCTGGAGAGCAGGCCTTAGGAAGTGATTCTGCAGTGAGGTGGGGGGTGGGGGGGTGGGGGTGGGGAAGTGATAGTATTCCCTGGAGAGCTGTAACAATGCAATTGTTAGAATTTTTGTGTGTGGTAACTGGGTGATACCAGTTCATCTGGTCTTTAAAATGTAAGGGGGAAATCATTGATAAGAACCACTGGTATATTGGGAAGAATAGATGTCAGACATAGAGATCTTAATAGTGCCCATCCATGGCCATCTAGGGCAGCACTTACAGAGATGCCCGACCTCCACCTGGAAGGCAGACAGGGCCATAAAGAGGGTCTAGCACAAGTCTTAGGTTGTGTTTTTTTTTGATCATTTTATTGGGACCTCTTACAGCTCTTGTAACATACCATGCATCAATTGTGTCAAGCATGTTTGTACATAAACTCCTCGCCCTCCCCCACCTGTGAATCCTTGATCAATTATATATTATTGCTATTATTTCATATCTTACACTAACCATTGTCTCCCCTCACCAACATTTCTGTTATTTGTCCCCTTCCATTGGGGGGACCTTGTGATGGGTTCCCTCTTTCCCCACCTTCCCCCTCTCCGCATATCCCCTAGCCTCATGATATCCTGACTTCTACTACTGCACCTGAGGGGGTTATCTGTCCTGAATTCCATGTATCGAGATCTCTTAACTGTACCAATGTGTGTTCTCCGGACTCAGTAGAACTGGGCCCTGGTAGTGAGGAGAAGGAAGCATTCAGGAACTAGATGAATGATGTGTGATTTGTCGGTGCTACACTACTTGGTTTGATCATCCCTTCCTCATAACTACTCTGTTGGGAGGGATGTCCAATTGTCTACAGATGGGCCTTGGGTTTCTACTTCAATCCCCCTCATCCCCATCGATATAGTTGTTGGTTTTGGATCTTTTGATACATGCTACCCGATCCCATTGACACCTCATGATCACACAGGTTGGTGTACTGCTTCCATGTGGGTTTATCTGCTTCACTACTAGAAGGCTGTTTAATTGTAAGCCATTAAGACCCCAGATGCTATATCTTTTGATAACCGGGCAGCACCTGCTCTCGTCACCGCATTTGTTTACGCACACAGCGTGTCTTCAACAACCATGTTGAGAAGGTAAGTATCAAAGAGTGCCAGGTTATCAGAACTAAGTGTTCTGTGTTGAGGGAGGCCTTCAGTAGAGACCCAAATTCTATCTGGTATCTTAATATTTAAATATATATATACATTGGCCTCTTCCTTTCATTTTAAGTTAAATTTACACATACACATGTCTATAGCTATATCTCTCTATATAATCTTTGTCTCCTATTTCTTTCCTCTATTTCCTCTCAACAGCATTTAGTTTGAAGATTGTCAGAAGGGCTGAGCCCCGGTGGCGTAGTGGTTGTGCGCGGGACTGCGGCCCACTGGGACGGAGGTTCAATTCCAGCAGTGGGGCTGGGCCTCCTCCTCCCACCACCGGAGAGCAGTGATACCCAAAAAAGAAAACAAACAAAAAGATTGTCAGAATTTCAGAGAAGATTGAAGTGTAAAGTTTGGGTGGTCTCCTGGGCCAAAGTCAGACCCTGGTAAAGAAGGAGCAGCGTCATGAAGCTCAGAGCAGGCATATCTGGGCCGAAGTTCATGAGACCCTTGACCACCAGATCCCCCTCAATCTTGCCATCTTCTTCAAACGACGACTGCTTGAACCTTCTATGGTCCATTGGTCCAATACAGAGGTGGCTATGTGTTAGTTCGGCTCACTGCCTAAGACATAACATTTTCTGACTGCCTTGCTAACTGGCATGCACTGGCACAAAGTCCAAAAGGTGGGAAATGAATCTTAAGATCCTGCCATTGGGAGACGTTTGTAGGAGTCCGATGGTCTGAGGCTCGTCAAGGTCATTCCTCGAGGTAGAGGCTGAGCTGGACCACCTTCATCTTCTCCCACCGAGAAAGAAGTAGAAGTGCCAGGTAGGCCTCTCCAGGTAGAACCCTGGCTGACAGGTTAAAGAAATTATTCTCCTCTCAGTAGAGTGGTGTGTGCACCGTCTTAATAAAAAATAAACTGTAGCCAGGGTTTTTGTCAGTGAATATATTTGGGACACTGCTACATGCCCGTAAGTAGTGGTCTATATTCACCTGTAGCTTGCCTTTTGTTGTTGATCAAGCTCCATTCTGTTCCTTTGGGTTATTTTTTTTGGTGTTGAAACAAGTGCTAACTTGAACCAAGCAGGAGCATAGTCTTGTGTTTCAAAAGCACAAACTCTGGAAAGTTGGCCGCTGTAGGTGGGAGCCCCGTGACTTCCACTTAGCGACCACAGGTCCTTGTGCAAGCTGTCTGCCTACGTGTGCATGAGCTTTGCCTGTAGAACGAAGCGGCGGAACATGCACAGTTCATTAGCTTCTCCTGAGGATTGGTGAGTTCAGATGTGTTGTGCACTCACCACGTAGCTGACTTTGTGAGGGATCGGTAGATGAATACCTCTTGTAAAAGCTGCGCGCACGCGCACACATCCTCGTGTCAATTAGGGATCTTTCCAGCTGGAGAGATGATACCCCTCTGATGCAGCGAAGAGAGCACTCACTGGTGATAGAGTGACAAGCCAGCGGGCAAACCTTGGCTCAGAGCAGCAGGCAGAGCCCACCCCCACCCACCGGAACAAAGGTCGGGGGACAGCGTGGCCAAGCTGTTTGGGAGCAGCTGTGGAGAGACACTGCCCACCTGTTTGAACTCCTCAGGACACATCACTCAGGAATCAAGCTCCCTACCGAGCTGGCTTAGCCCGGCTCACAAAAGGACAGCGTCTCAACAATCCCTCTACTCCCGACAGGACCAGGACGTTCACCCAAGAAAACGCATGCCCTTAGGAAAGAGGGGTGGAGACAGCGGAGCAGTGGAGGAAAGCAACATTGACGTGAGGTGGCACCAGGGCTCTCACAGAAAGAAGGGGCAGTTCAAGGCACTCAGGAGAGGGCAGCGTCTGAGGCCTTATCCTTATCACATACTGCCAGCGCCTGTGGAGACAAAGGCCGTACTGCGGCCTTAGAGAAGGGAAGGGTCACAACCCACTAGACAGTTAAAGGAAGAAGACTAGGGTTTACTTGGGCTCAAAAAGGTAGACTGCTGTGAGGCCAGTTGCCTGGCTTTATTCTGACCTTAGGAGGGGGCAGGCTGCATCCCAGGAGTGCAGGAGGACCTGGGCCCAATCCTCCCTCCTCAATGCAACCTCTCAAGACTTCGTAAGGAAAGTCCCTCAGGGGACTCTCCCCTTGGTGCCACCTGGGGTCCAGCACCTGTTCATTATTCAGAGGCGCCCTCTGAAGGAAGTTGGAAAGGGGCTCCCTGAAGGTTACTCAGAGGAGGTGACATTTCTGGGTGAGATTCATGAAGATGAGTCATTTGAAACTACAGAGGCTTAGAGGAAGAAACCAGGATCTCCACTCCGGTGAAGTTACTGTGGGCAGTTCCACCCTGGCTCCAGGGTTGCTATAAGTAGACATTGGCCCAGGAGCAGTGAGTTTAGTTTGGGTTTTCTCGAGGGCTCAGCACTGGCGTCCAGGATGTGAACTTGTCCACCAAGTCAAACCCTCGCTTGTACACAGCTGTGTGCTCTTGTTGTCTCCGTTTGATGCAGAACAGGATGGGGACAGAGGATAGGCCATGGCCTGAATCCCTTGTCAAGACATGGCTGCCTCACAAGTCCTTGAAGCAAAAACCCCTTTGGGTAGTACTAATGACAAAATCATTCTTGGGCTTCTCAGTGGAAAATTACATGTCTTATCTGTATAGATCAATGATTCTCAACCTTTCTAATGCCTCGGCCCTTTAATACAGTTCCTCATGTTGTGGTGACCCCAACCATAAAATTATTTTTGTTGCTATTTCATAACTGAAATTTTGCTACTGTTATGAATCATAATGTCAATATCTGATATGCAAGATATAGTTTCATTGTTACAAACTGAACATAATTAAAGATTAAGTTCCCATGGTATAGATTTTTTTTGCAGTAGTTCATGATTTTACAGTGCATCATTTTACATTTACCCAGATATTATAATTCATGAAGTGGCGTTTTCCCTCCAATACTGTTCCTTCCAACACAGTAGCTACTTTTAACACAGTAGCTGCTTTCAACACAACAGCTGCTTTCTACACAGTAATTGCTCTCTGCACTGTAGCTGCTCTCTACAGATATGACTGGTCTGCATAAGTACATTATGGCACCAGCCCAGTCACAAACACCGATCTTTGTACGGCAATGATATCATCACGCCGAGTACTCATATGTGGGCATATCTGCATGTGGGCAGACCTACCTGGAGACGGATAGAGGAACGGTATCTAAGTTCCTACGACCATCACAAATATGTGTTTTCTGATAATCTTAGGCAATCCCCGTGAAAGGGTCGTTCAACCCACAAAGGGGTCGAGACCCATAGGTTGAGAACCACTGCTATAGATGCTTGGACCTTATTAATTTAAACTGAAATTCTAAAGTAATTTCTGGCTTTCCCCTAAACTATTACCCCCTTGTTGGTTGGCTACAGAAGCAAGCCTACCGTAAGTAGATGTGTATTTGTTTACTGTGAGCATAAAAGCGAAAAGGAGAAATACAGCATGAGTCCCCTGAAGTAAGTATAATCACAGTAGAGATAGAAGAGAAGTCT